>JAVRXN010000004.1:16473321-16638321 GCA_033556935.1 Timema podura | reverse complement strand
GTATTATGGCTGGGGCTGAAATACTACTGTGGGCTTACTGCTAAAGGAATGGCTATGTGCAGAGTGCCACGAAGTTAACAGAAAGTTGACAGTGATGTTCCTGATCAAATACTAAATGGGCCACCCACTGAAGTGTCGAGACGCTCTACAGACGTCCAGATATCCCGTATTATTTAAGAAAAAGTTTGGTATTTCAAAATATTGTACACGCTAAAATGGAGGTTAAAGCTATCCCTCTATTTCAATTTTTATAATTTAAAAAAATCACGAAAAAGTAAAATTGAATAATCTTCAGAGACGTTTCACTATAAATGTCGCAAGATCAAAGAAAATGGTTATAAATATAGATCTAACCTTCTTATAACTAAGTAATTAAAAAAAAGTGATGTTAAGATAATTGAGGAGTGTTTTAGTAGCTCTAAGCTTCAAAACTGTCGCTATGATGAAATAAATAAATACAACAGTTTGAGGAGATTTTACTTCAAGTTAGCGTTTCCTTTAAGAGTATTACCTACCTAAGTTAGTTGTCCGTGGGTTGAGATGGGGTCCCGCTTTAGCCCAAACTCCTTTATAATCGCTATCTGGTAGGCACTAGTTAATGCTCTATCAGATACGTTCGTGCTATCTTCAATGTCTTTATATCACGACTAAGTTCGAGGTCGATATAAGAACAAAAACTCCGTAGCAGGAGCTAGCACGATTTGTCCTTGTTTGCTAGAATTGCAACTTTTCGGTTCAAAGTACAGTTGTATAGAACTTAATAATTTTCTTAACGTAAAAAACAAAAATCATTTATAAAATAAGTATTCATTTTATTAGTTAGTTATATAACACATATATATCTGTATTTGTCATTTTTTTATCTTGAAATAATTTTATATTGTTCATGATCCAGCGGAACGAAAAAAATGTTATCGTGGGGCGCAAGTGGACTGTAGGCCGCGGGTTGAAGACCCCTGGTCTAAGGCGTCACTCTCTCTAAAGACTTGGCTGCCAATGACGGAAAGACCGGGGCTCGAATCCTGGTCCAGTGTAGTGAGGGTAGATTTTCCTTAGTTGGTTTTCCACTCTCTATCCAATAAAATGTGTGTACACTACCTATAAATTCAACCTTTAGCAACCCTAAAACACTAGCGTAAATAATACATTCGCTAATGGCCCGATTCTAGGGGAAGCAGTTTGCTACCGATTCCCACCAAAAGTGGTGTGGGACAGAGGGGGCGGGGGTCCTTAGGATCCGAAATTAACTATGGTAAGTTAGGCTTGTCAACATCCGAGCTTCTCATGATTGAGGTGATTACGTTATTGCATTTTGCCCGCCTTGTTGACCTTTGAAATATGCCATACAAATATTTGTTCAGCCTGCTGTGACCTTTGTTGGATCGGTGGCCATGTTTGCTCAGTTGTGGCGTGTATAAAATATACCACCCGTTAATAATTGTTCGCGACCCCTGAACAGGTCATCAGGGGTTTGGGAAATATGATCAACAAGCTCGTAGATGGTACACATTTTGGATTCGTAATGTTGCATTAGGTCCTATGGCAGAGGATATCTAACTTTTTTTCTTTTACCCGCTTCAGTGCCCAGACGGTCTAAGGCGTCACTCTTGTGTTAGACTGGCCTTCTGATGACGGATAGATTGTGGTTCGAATCTCATTCGGGTTTACTGAAGGTGGTTTTCCCTAAATGATTTACCACTCTGCTTTTATGCAAATGCAGGTAAGCTACCTTTAAAATGCTTCCTTTCTCATCCCTAACCCATTAGATTATAATAATATATTTGTACAACATAAACAGGTAGTAAGACGTGGTAGTAAATATATCTTAGTAACCATTTTAGGTTGTAGGAATATAATTTTCTTACAAAAGGACATATCTGACAGCTAGAAATGTTAATAGATCTACTTTCACGTATTCATACTTCAAGTAATGTAATCTGAAGCTGTCACTTTGGATAGATATTATCAATACCGATTAAATAACAATAATAATATAGCAGAATGTTATAAATGTTCACCGAAAAAAAAAGTTAATATTTTCGAAAATGTGTTCTAAATATCAATTCGTAAAAAAATCAACATAAATTAACTGACCTAATGGGTTATAGATTAGAAAGATTTGATGGAGGTGAAGTGTAATATAATTTGTTTGGAGGGAGAGTGGAAAAAATTTGAGTGTAAAACACCATCAGTACGTCCGACCGGGGTTCGAACCTTGATCTTCCCTTCACCGGCAGTCCAGTCTATTGCGGGAATGATGCCTTAGAACATTCGATCCCCGAAGTGGGTTCAAGCAATTAGGGATTTATATTAATTTAATATTTTAAGGTATCCTAAAAACTGCCACTAACAATTTTTTTATCACCCTTTATCTGTAAACATAATTTTATTTCATATATACCTTATAAGTTAAAATTTTACTACTGTCTTATCAATTTAAATATAGATCAGTTAACTAATTTATATCTATTATTATTATTATTATTATTATTATTATTATTATTATTATAATACATCCCACCAAGGTTTAATAATTTAAATTTTGAATGTTGCCGCATGACGTTTGGCAAAGTATTAGTAAGTAAATGGGAAATCGTTTGAACCAAATGAGTTAAGAAGTACGGACCAAGCTGAAGCCACAATTTCGCTCTTAGCCTCACCTAACCTTTGACGTTAGGAACCTTTAATAATGAGGCGTCACAATATAATGTAAACACAACACTTACGGTTAGTACAGCGACATTTCACTTTATCGTTACTTAGGATACCGCTCTTAATTTGGGAGGGTGGGGACATGTGAAAGGGTAAGGATTTTTGCAGTTAAAACTTTTTTTGGCCAAAATAAATTAAGTAACTCTCCAATAGAAACAAAGAGTTTAATTTTCTTCAAATGGTGGTATACAGAATTGTTGAATATCTGTCAAAGATGTCCTGGAATTTAATGACAACTTTTTCTCTTAATTTAAAAAGTTTCTCATCTAATGCCGCTATGCTCATGACAGATATTCAACAACTGTTGATTGCATCGTGTGAAGAAAACAAACTCTATGTTTTTACTGAAGAAATATTTTATTTATTTTGGTCAAATAAGTTTTGGTATAAAAACTGCAAAAACATTGCCATTTTCTCCCACCTTAATTTTGAAACCGTACACGACAGTAAACTTTTTTTTACCAAGCTTCATTATAATGAATTGATCATTTTTCACATCCACTATTACAGACAATTGATGGGACCAATACTGGCTATATGAACGTTATTCAGAGGTAATCAAACACACAGACTAGGATTAACAGGTGTTTTAACCACCGAGACAAACGTCCTACGAGCATTCTAGATCCAAACGACACGTGTACTTTAGCCATGGTAATCCCTTAGTGCTCCAAACCTTCTACGTGGTTGAAAGTTACTTGTAAACTCTATTTTTCTATCTATTGTTAATCCCACCGTAGATATGTCACTCTTGCCCTGAGAGGACGAGTATATGTCAACAGTCTCATTCAAGCCTTGAGGCGAGCAAACATATAACTCTTTCATCATGTGTGTTCCATTAACAGTTGCTTCGGGGCGCTTATTACGAACATCATGTTACCTTGGAGACTCTCCCTTCCTCCCGTCTCCCCCCTCACCCTATAACTGACGAGCAAGTGGATTCTCGACTATGAAATGTACCTCCCTGGCAGAATAGCAAAATGTTTTGTTTATGGTAATGAAGTGTGGTATACTTTTACCTGCCTATCCCCTTTATTCGCCCCTAAAATATATGGAGGATGGTGGAGTGGAGGGGGGAGAGAGATGTAAGATTGATAAAGTAAATTTTCTATGTCATGTTTTACAGAGATTGGTGAGAGTGCGTGGGAAACAAATTATTTTAAGTAGAAGAGGATGAAGAGTGGAAAGTTGTTTGTTTAATATTGCTTTCTCTCTTTATATGTATTACTGTGAATGTGCTGAATTCGTTATTTTGTAAAATAACCAGTGAATGCATAGAATCACCGAAAGCGATGGTTTATTTAACATATAAGAGGATTTATTTAAATTTACCATTGATTTTATAAATTTCCCAATGCAGTTTGGTGAAAGTATGAAACATGAACTGTATTATCCACATTTACAGGTGATTTCATAAGATATCTAGAGTATGTGGATAAAATTATAGAATATGAATTCAAACTAACCTAAAATAACCTAGTCTAACCTAACCTTAGCAAAGCCAACATTATTTTGAGCATTAGAACTGTATAAGGTATATTTATTAAAATAAAACATTTTTTGATTATTTTGAGCATTAGAAATTAATAAGGCATATTTATTAAAATAAAACACATTATTTGAGTTTTAGAAATCTATAAGGTATATATAATAAAATAATATTTTATTTAAACAATGATAAATGAATATTATATATACATATATAAATTAGTGTATATTAAATTCCTCATAAATTGACAGTACAATACTAAAAATAATATGTTTTATCTTAAACAGTGTGAATAACAAAATATATATGAAAGAGAGCTACTACTATAATCTATATATATATATATATATATATATATATATATATATATATATATATATATATATATATAAAGAGAGCTACTAGTATAATCTATATAAATATAATAGTAGTAGCTCTCTCTTTCTCACTTTCTCTCTTTCTATGTATATATAGATTATAGTAGTAGCTCTCTTTCATATATATATATAGATTATACTAGTAGCTCTCTCTCTCTCTATATATATATATTATAGTAGTAGCTCTCTTTCATATATATTTTGTTATTCACACTGTTTAAGATAAAACATATTATTTTTAGTATTGCACTGTAAATTTATGAGAAATATAATATACACTAATGTATATATGTATATATAATATTCATTTATCATTGTTTAGGTATATATACCTTATAGATTTCTAAAACTCAAAGAATGTGTTTTATTTGAATAAATATATCTTATTAATTTCTAATGCTCAAAATAATCAAAATAATGTTTTCTTTTAATAAATATACCTTATTACTACTTGTATAATATATATATATATATAGATTATACTACTCATCATACCATCACTTTAATAGAGTTCTCTCATTTCATTAGCAAACAAATTTAGATGTATTACGTGAATGGATATATATATAGTCTATATATATAGTCTATATTATATATAGTCTATATATATATATAGTCTATATTATATATAGTCTATATATATATATAGTCTATATTATATATAGTCTATATATATAGTCTATATATACATCACGAATTAGTTTCAAAACAAAAAGGGTTTCTAATAGATATTTACTTATATTCAATAATTTGTATAAAACATATCAATGGGAGCCGTATTCTGATTACTCACTCACACAAGATTTTGTAAAATCAATATTACATTACGAACACTGTGATAGAATTCTATTTGAACATTTAATTATCAAAAACAAATTTAGATGTACAGGGATTCATTTTAAGTATAATGAAAATCAATCCCCCCAAATTTCAGAGTGAAAAGCTTCAGTGTAAATGAGTGTTTGTTTAAGCATATGGAATTACTGACCGGAGGAGAAATGACATCCAGCTCGGTCGCCTGTGTGTAGAATATCAGCCTCTCTGGTGGCAGAGGGCATTGTCCAGGGTACACCATAGGAGGTTGTCTACATGCACTCGTATTAAGATGATGTGATGACAGTGAATATGGAGGTGTGAGCCAAAGGGAGTCTTAAATATAAATCAAGCTTAATTAACCAACCCCTGGTGACTATTGGAATAATTCCCTCAAGAGAAAAATATCCAAGGTACAGTACAGTAGCCCCATGGCTTTTTGGTGCTGACTGACAGCTGACGGCTTTGAAAAGCTACTAGACCAAATTATGTATCCCTACGCCGAACCCTATGATCTGCAAAAAAAAATGTGTTTAGCATCTGTCACTCCTGACAGTCAAAATTTAGGTATATACCTAACTGTTGACTGTCAGAAGTCAGCTGTGAGCTGTCAGTCAGCACCAAAGAAGCCATGGGGCTACTGTACGAGCCGTGAATCAAAGCTGGGACCTCTAGATGCGTAGCCAGGTGCACTGGTAACTACATCATGGTGCCAGATGATGTACAGTACATGAGTCAAATTTAAATGCGTGTATTCGTGAGTGTGGTTTTTTTCATAAACGACTTTACACTCCCCCACATCTAAAACCAATCTTCCTAATCCCTAAAATATTAGTGTAATTAGTAAATAGGCATGTAACCCAAATAGATAGCAAGATGCAGTGCTAGAAAGAGACATTGCTTATTGCTATTTCTAGTCATCTCGATAAATACACACAGAAGAAATCAGATAAATAATTACACTGGATTGTCTGAATGTATGATAAGATAATATTTTAGGACATAAAAGTGAATTAGACCTTAAAATACAAGGTCTAATTCACCTTCATATTTAATATGTTTTAAAATTTTGCTAGGCATTTTTGTTTTTATTTGGATCTAAAAAAACTCTTAATATATTTTAATACAAATATCTTTACGTTGTAAATTTCATAATCTAGATAAGTTATATTAAAATTAATATACTATTTAGAATCATTATCAGACGGACATATTACTTTTTTTAATTCTAAATTTTTTGACATGTTTTTATAATGGGATTTATATTTAATTTCGTACTAACGAAATAGCTCACTAGCAAATAATTATTCTATCTAAAATAACACGCAGAAAAAACAACAGCCACGATATAATCTGAACTTTTAAAGAGAAAATATCTAGTGAAAAATAAAGTGTATCCCTGAGGGTATGGAAAAAAAAAGTAGCACTGTGCTTGTGTGTGAATGCTTTTATTGGAACTCAATCAACAGGGTTTTAAATTATTCTTGCTATTGAAGCCCTGGGGTTATATCAATGCCCGTTAATATTCAAGCACCGTACGTAACGTTACAGCTACCATTACTACCAGGGAGTATTTATTTGTTAGGATATAACTCAAATATTATGTTGAGAGTAGACATAAATAAAATATAGCTCTACTTGAATGACAAAAATAGTCGCGTGAGTGTTACAAAAAGTAAAGTAAAAGTGTTAACTCGAAGGTAGGTCCCTATGTGCTACCTAATCCATCCGGAGCAGAGCACGTACTTGTCCGGTTAGTGACGCCCACCCTCTCCATCTGGGAGAAAAGTACGTGTTCTAGGGAAGTCATGAATTTGCGCGGTACCGTCCCATTGATTTTCGCAATAAATTTCTATAAACGAGCGAGAAAGATCCTAGATATTTTGTTGGAAATTCATCTCATATACCTTCCAGGGATCATTTTACATGCCACAATCGACATGAAAGCGACGGCTTTACTTCCACTCCGATGGAAGTTGTGCTACGGGTGGTTACATCGCCCAGTAAAAATCCGTTGACCTCAGCGGGGTTTGAACCCACAAACATCGAGTCCTGAGACGAGCACTTTACCCCAGGACTCCCCTAGGTCATATAAAAAATATACAGGGTGTGAATGAATTTGTTTTACAAAAGGGGAGAGATTGTGCAGGGTATAAAAATGAGCACACGTTCTCTTGCCTACATACGTTTGTAAGCTTAATCTTCAGACCCAAAGCTACCATATTGTTCAATTAATTTAAAATCTTTATTTATTCAGGCGAAGTTAAGGTGTAACACCTTGTTCTACACTTAACACATGTTAAAAAATGATTAATAACACTGGCTAACAGCCATTTTGCATCTGGTGTGTGATACATCAATTAATATATATTTTTGATTGTAGAATCCCAACATTCCTTCGGAAATGCTTTGTCACGTAAGGTATTTAAGATATTTGAGATTTAAAAAAAAATACTTTTGTGTTGTGTTCTCTTTTTTTTCATGAATCATCACTGACTATGCTGGTTGCACTCTATATTTGGATGCAATACATGATGAAAGAAGTTCTAAAAATATTACTAGATGGTAGGGCAATTTAGTTGAGGGACAATGGTACTGCCATTGGCCATTAGAGGTGACTCAGCTAGCCACGTTAGCCCTGCTGTTTGCGTGTTGAAACTTGGGTGGTTTTAGTCACTTTGTATATTTCTCTTTATTGATACCTTAGTTTGTGTTATTGTGTGTTTTTGCTTTTCCTGTGTGAACTAGTGAGACGTTCTGATATTTTTAGGTGATAGTTAGTACAGTGTTCTTAACGTAATGGCAACTGCTAAACTTCTTGGTGGTCCGTGGTTAATAACTTTTGATATGTATGTGGTAAGTTATCTCCACAAACCCAAAGAAAGCCAATCACTGATTTAGTTAAGAAGGCTTATAAACTGTACTTTGATTGTGCTCTTGGAGATCAAGATAAATCCTTTGCATCTCATATCGCTTGCATAACCTGCACAACTACCCTTATAAATGGATGGAATGGAATGGAATAGGAAACCGCTGAGCCATGCCGTTTTCTGTTCCATTGGTTTGGTGCGATCCAAAATATCATATATACTGTTAATTTTTGCCTGAAAAATATTGCAGGACATTCCAGTAAAACTAAACATACAAATTAAATATCATAATGTTTCTTCAGTTCATATGCCTGTGCCTCATGAGGAAGGCATACTTGTTCGTGCTTGTCTCTTGCAAACCACTGCATCAGAACCATCAGAGGAAAGTGAATCAGAAGATGCACGACCTTTGGAAGAGTACATCCCTGGAAATCATGACAAATAACCTCACCTCATAGAACAGAAGGAACTGAACGATTTGGTCTGTTATTTTAAACTTTCTAAACAGCAAGCTGAACTGTTGGGTTTTAGACTGCAACAATAGAACCTTCTAGAGCAAGGTACAACGATTTCAAGTTTAGAACAAGAAAGTGCTGTTTGTCTGGATATTTTGAAATGAATAATTCAATGTGTGTATGCACAGACTTGAATGGTTTGATGATGGAGTTGGGTGTTCAACATAATCCACATGAGTGGAGAATATTTATTGAGTCATCTAAAGCAAGCTTAAAATCAGTGCTATTGCATAATGGCAACAAACTTTCATCAGTATCTTTGGTGCATTCGGTGGACATGAGGGAAACTTATAAAAGTATGGCTTTGCTGATGGAGGGAATCAAATATAAAGATTATGAGCGGCAGATATGATGTGATTTAAAAGTTATCGCACTGGCTACAAGTTTATAGAGTAGATTCACAAAATACTGTTTTTTTTGTGTGCTTGTGGGACAGCCGAGACACCAAGAGCCACTACAAAGTCAAGGAATGGCCTATGGAGAAATTATACATTGCTGGAAAGGAAAATGTGAAATTTACTCCATTGGTTGAGCCGAGTAAAGTCATTTTGGCTCCGCTTCATATAAAGTTAGGCTTGATGAAGAACTTTAAAATAGCTCTTGATAAAGAAGGTAAGGCCTTTGATCATTTGAAAAAAAGTTTCCCAAGTTGAGTGAAGCAAAGCTAAAAGAAGGTATATTTATTGGCACCAAATTAGGGCAATTTTGAAAGATTCAAACTTTGATGCTAAGCTTACAAATATCGAGTTAGCTGCTTGGTTCTCTTTCAAAGCCATTGCTTACGGCTTTTTGGGCAACAGAAGAGACGATAAATACAAGAACATGGTGTGTAGAATGTCTCTAAAAATTCACTTTTTACAATCGCATCTTGACTTTTTCCTAGAAAATTGTGGTGCTGTTAGTGACGAACAGGGTGAACGCTTTCACCAATATATCCTAACCATGGAGCATCGTTACCAAGGACATTGGAACCCTTCGATGATGGGCAATTACTGTTGGTTTCTTTTTAGGGAGACTAACGAAACACTTTACAAAAGAAAAGCATCCTCATCCCATTTTGTCAAAGAAAAATGACATTAAACTTTGTAAATATTAATATCATGGCTTAATGTGAATTATTTAAGTGCTTTTTGTTGGTTTAAATTAGTTTTTTATGCTATCAAGAAAACATAGGTGAGTTCTGAGGACTATGTTTTGTTTGTATTAAAAATGGTAAATAATTGCTAGTGTCGTATTATTGTCTTTGTATTAGTGCTGTGTATCATGGAAATGTGATGTAATAGAGAGAATCTGATTTTTCCTCTGAATTCAGCACCCTAAAATTAGTTATATTCACCCATTTACAAACCAGATACGGAAAAAAGTTTCAATTTGTTGACCAGTGTAATTACTACATATTTTTAAGTTAAGGTGATTGGCCCTTTTCATTTGACGTCATGAGAACAAACGGTTATCTTCAAGTATTTTTAATTGTTTTGCAATTTTCTTTTTGGAAAACGTTTGTTCAAGAATAGAAGCATGTTAGTTAAGTTGTACTTTTTATACACACACCTCCTCTATAATCTTAACACTGATCAAATATCGATAAAATTAACATTTTTCAATAGAAATCTGAGGGCTTCATAACAAAAAATAAGAAAATATAACAATTAATAAACATCGATACATTATCTTAGAAGGGGTGTTGAAAATATTAACATAAAAATTTCACTCGTTCTCGAGAAAACTGGTATTTCCAAACGTATCACTTTTCCGCAAGACCTGTCCGGTAGCTAGCACCATCTACTGTTTCCGTGATCCATCTGTTCTTGTTGGTGCGGAAGGATACTTTGTTCAGTTGTGAAGCCACGCCACGCCTTTCACCCTCCCACCCACCATCCCACAAAATAGGTTTTAGACTAGCACTCGACAGTGCCAAGGGCCTTAAAATAAGAAATTTAATGAACGAAAAGATGAATAAAATGAATCTTAAAAGCTAAACTATTGAAAATTTACACAAGCACGCAGTAGTAGTCACTCTATCTACGGAATTTCCAGTGTTGAATGGGGTATAAAATAAGCTTTTACGATATAATAAGCTATACACTCCGTTTAACCTGGAGCCTATCTCTATCTTATAAGCTATACCATAGTGGAATAAAACAAGGCAAGCTTGCTAACTTTCAAGGTAAACTAAGGCTACATAGTGAAAATGTGTACATTTTTGCCTCCTTTACGATCCCTTTAAATTTGATCATTCATTTACTACAAGCTGTAAGTTAATATGTATATATATCCTATTCTAGCTGATTTTAGGCCCACACTGCTGATCACGTGGTCTAAGTTGTCAGGTTTGCCATAAACGAGTGGGTGGGCCAAGATTATAATTTTGACCATACACCTCAAAGGGTGGTTTTTCCATATGTGATTTAGCGCAGTAGTACATTATAACTGCCTATCTGCTACTGTGGGTGCATTTCTACTAAATAGCTTTCCTTATCTTTTCTCCTTGGATTAAGCTTTTAAGGTGAGAGGGTAGGGGACGCGAGAAAAGGTAAATGCGTTTGCAGTTTTTATATCAACAAATTATTTTGACCAAAATAAATCAAATGTTTCTTTAGTAGGAACTTAATAGTTAAATTTTCTTCACGTGGTGATATCCCCAGTTGTTTAATATCTGTCAAGGGTATTCTGGAATATAATGTCAACTTTTTATCTTTAGTTAAATAATTGGTCATATAATGCCGCTATACACATGAGTCATGACAAACATTCAACAACTGTTGATATCATCTTGGGGAAAAAAATAAAATTAAACCCTAGGTTTCTACTTGGGTAATATTTTATTTGTTTTGATGGATAAAATAGCAAAGCCATTATATTTGATAATTACGGTTATAGCCGCATCTAAATATAATGGTATTTAAAGTGTTTTTTTCAATTTAAGGAATACAAACAAGTTTTGTTACAAAACCTGCACATACTGACCTTTTATTGCGTTCCCTGTAATTTCACCTTGAGGGCACCGTTATTTGGAAGTTTGACTGTTACACGTTTTCTGATAAATACGTAAAATTATGTGCAATGCAATATTGGTGCCTATTTTTTGCTTATGTCTTCAAAACTTGGTCTAAAGAGGCTAGTTATATCTTTATAAGGACTTAAACAATCACAATATATTTGTAGGACTCGTTCTATTACAAAGATTACGTTTAATTATAATTTTGAGCACCACGTATTACTACCCGTTCGGATTATACGCATATGTACAGTACTAATTACGCCAATATATTAGATATGGGGAAGGTTGAATTTAGAGGCTGCGTTGAGGGAGAGTGGAAAACCATTTAGGAAAACAACACTGAGTACACTCTACCAGGATTCGAACCCCGCTATCCCTATCATTGGCACTCAAATTTATCGCAAGACCATTCGATCACCGAGTATAGGTATTAATTCTATTAAATCTTTAGTTTTTAATTTTATTCTTTATCCTTCTGTTGGGAAAATTAACTTTAACTAACACAGAATGGTAAATTATACTTTAAAAGAACCCATAAATATTGTATAATCACATGTTGAGGATATATCACGTGAAATATTACTGGGCGTATGAAATGAGAATATCGAGCTATAAAATTAGTTGAATTTAGTTTAGTTGGCTCGAGGCAATCCCGACCTCTTATGACATTTTAAAACATAGTTCTTTTTAAAAATAAGGCTCCATATTTATTAATTTCGTAAAAATATGTTTTTTTTCAGATTTAAATAATTGAACATAATTTACCTCTCATGTTGAAGGGAAAGCCAAAATTTTTTAGGCGTAAGAACACTAAGCCATTTTAATAACTCTTCAATAATTGTAAAAGATTAAAAAAAATTGTCCTGTAAGAATATCCAAATACAACCAATTTTAATTGGTTCTCTATGAAAGTAGTAGTCATTAACCATATTAATCTATTCACGTATCTGAAATGAATGCGGGCTCGTGGTGATATGCGTATCAGGTTTTATTTGAATTCAATTTGTAAACGCAACCGACCCTCTTTAGAGCTTGCATACCTTTCCTAATCCCGTAGTTTCAAATGGTACCTACTCCTGAAAGCTAACGTAGAATTCAAAATAGTTCAAACCCTTTGAACTATCCAAAGTAGGGGGCAAAATGATGGAGTGGGGGAGAGGGAACGTAATAACTACATAACCATAGCTTTCCATAACTAGATTTGGAAGTTGTGGTGAAACCATACTCACTTATATCCCCTAGGCGTAAAGACTGGACAAGGTTGACTCATTCAGCAAAGTACTTATGTGATTTTCGCTTTTAAAATCATCAAATGGTGCAAATAACTTGCTTGATTAAAACATATAGTGGGAAAATAAAGTTTAACTTAGATTAAAAATATAAATATATAGGCTTACTCCATCGTCATTTCAGCATAATAATAGATTTATTGGCGATGTAAAATAAAATAATTACCACAATCCACACTTTCCACAACTCGTTGAAAATAAATTCTTCTCTAAAATGTAACGCTAGTAGTTAGGCTCGATTGGGCTGCAAACACTTACTATAGAAGCTTAACTGTAGCTACAGAATAAAGTGTAAGCATATATCCCACGTTTTGGCGTTCATGAGACGCGGACAAACGAGCTCTTCCGGTAAAAAATTCACGTTTAGGAGAATCTTCAAGTGTTCAGGCAAGATTCATAATAACATTTATACGTTTCTTAACCAACCTGTGATTCTTATACCAGTCTGCAATACCTATTTAAGGTCTCCAAAGTATATATATAAATTAATAAAGTATATGATAATTAATCTTATGTGGTAGAAATGAGGAAGGAAGTATTTTATAAGTAATTTACCCACATTTACGTGGAAGGAGAGTGGGAAATAATATAAAAAACCTTAAATAGACCTGACCGGGAGTTGAAGCCCGATCTACCCACCTTGAGCACTCCAGCCTAACACGAGATTGACGCGTTGACCACTAAGCACTGAAGCGGGCTGGGACATAATTATTTACCCAAAAAATCTACCTGGGGTGACAGTCTATTCATTGTCTACCCCTTTCTCCACCTAGGCAGTTTCAAACTTATTTTAAATGTTCAACAAACTTTCTAAGAAAAAGTATTACTACCGTTGTACGGTTTACAACACACAATTGATCATATAACTAAATATTTTTTGTTTATTCTCCTCTGCCTATTATAAAACGAATTTTCAGTTAATATTTAATATGTTAATTAGAAAAAATTCAAACAAAATTTAAAGGTGTAGTTAAATTTACAACACGCAGCTGCTCAGCTAATATTTCAAGCTCGTGTGACGGAAGGTTAATCAGAAATAAACAATAATTTAAAGTTGCAAGTGGTGTAACCCGCCCCTGATTATCACCCAAATAATAACAGTCAGGTTGGTCACAAGAGAGTTTCATTTTTTATTTAAAAACATAACAAGAACAGCTCCAAGAGCGAGTGAGACATGAATAGCGTTAGGCGCTGGATCTGTAAACAACAATTAAGATAGAACAATAATGTATAAAACACGTGGGACGCCTTCCCATGCTCTTAATGGCGACTCAATAAAAAACCATACAAACGAGAGATAAATTGGCCTTCGTACGTATTTCATAGAAAGTATTAATAATCTATAGCGAACAGCTCTAATAGTGCCAATGAAATTTACCTGCCACCACCAGCGGAATGCAAACAGTAAACAATGAGTTCCCACTAACATAATTCTCTCAAGCTGAAATTAGGCATAATAGAAACAATCAACAAGAACTAATTTAGAGACATAAGCCATAATTGGCAGCGTTAACGTCAAATACCAAAGTCCATATTAGGGAGTAAACCTGCCGGATCGCGGCCCCATATTTAACCAACATAGTATAAACTTTCAAAGGTAACAATAATAAATAATCTTCCAATTAATAACAAAAGATAAAATCTTTAAACGCATAAAATTGGCAGAACGAAGTAAGACGTTGCCTAAACCAAACATGGCGGTACTATAAAATACGAATACAACCGTGAAGCGGATGGAACAGAGAGTATGTCAAATAAATAAGAGAGGTCTCCCAAAAGATCATCAAGTAAAGTCAAATTAACGGTTCGGTCAAACCGTGCAAAGATATAAAGATTTCCCAGGTCTACAATCCAATCAAATCATAACAGACCAGGTACATATAAAAATCCTGACGGTAATTTTGAATATTTAGAGCCAAACGAAATTTTAGAGTATACAGACGTAAACCTATTTATTCTAGGACAAAGGTTCTCACCTAGTGATCGTAATGTAATGTGTACTGGCATTACAGAACGATGCTGTATATATACCCGGCAATAGAAGCCATGTGTTCTCAAGGCGCTGAACCAAAGGAGGGGAGAGGGGTAAGGGTAGCAACATTCCAGAACATACTTCAATAGTCTATGATTTTTTTAAAAAGCGCGCCCAACAATAGCACTGATAGTTTCTTAGCGCTGCCGACGCCACGCATCCAATTCGCGCACATCGCTCGTCTTCTTTTTTCCTCGGGCGCGGCTCACTACTCGTGGCTAGCAATGAACCAAGGCCTCTCAGCCAGTTCGATGTTGATAGTGCCGGGATGTGTTGGTGGAGCGGAGTCTTGCCGAGACGAGGTCAACTGGGTAAGCCAAACAATCTATTTTTATTCTAAGTGTTACAGTGGTTTGGCTCGAGGCTCGGCTCAGCTCGCAGCGCCGTCCAGTGAGTTTTGAGCCAAGCCTTGTAACATCCTTTAATGTTCGTAGTAATACCGACATTCACTGGTTTGCTGTGAGCATTCCAACAAACCCATTTATCCAACGTTAGCTAGGTTCGGCTCGAAGCGACGTGAGAGTTCTCCCTTGGACAACTCTAACGCTAAGTAAACGTCACGTTGACCTAAAATCAAGTTAATTGTGATATCTTCCATTTAAAAACACGAGGAGAAGATTTACTTTAAGTGAAAGCTAAGTTGATGATTATACCGTCATAAGTTACGCTTTATCCACGGGCTCTTAAAGACAGCCATTTGACAATACAAATTTGAATGCACAATTTTAATATGTGTAAACTTATAAGCTCTAAACAATGATTAAATGATTTCAAATAATTACATTTCACGAATTTTATGGTGTCAAACTTAGCTATTTTATGCTTTTCCCGTACCATTGTTTAGGTAGAGGTAATTAAAATATGGGGCTGAAATTCAAAATATCTAGACAGTCATATGAGTAATAACATATTTGTAATGTATTAAATTTTTTAAATGTATAAGGAGTTTAAAAGTTGTAAAATTACATCATTTTTAATCATACATAAATACTGTTATTTCTACACCACAATAGTTTGATTTTAAATAATTTTGTAGAGCACAATGTTGTTATTTAGACTTAATTTTTTTTTTAACCTAACTTTACTCGTTAATTTTATTGTGTCCGAATCCATCACTTTAAGTATAGGTTTGAAATGTCTGTTTCATGAAATTTATGGTTTTGGCTGTAAAGATTGTAGAGACAACACCTCCCGGCAGAACATAAAATGCCAGGCCGAGGCAAAGGGGGGTCAGATAATCCCCACTAATGACACACCTGGTATGTGTTGGTGGATTGGGCTGATACATTGCTACGTTCTATCTTTCCTAAGATAGCCCCCACCTATGTTAAATAACCTGTCAAGATGTTATAAACTCAAACAATCTTTGTAATTCCCTTTGTCGATTTACCTTAAGAGGCTACTTGATGATACCTAACATCATCTTGTTGAAAAATACCCAAACGTCATCTGATACGAGCACACAATTACCTAAGTATCCAACTCACCTGACAGTCTTTACACCTTGTCTTTCCACTTTATAATAGAAACGTGAGGAGAGAAACAGGTAGAGAGAGAGAGAGAGGGGGTATGGAAACTAAAATAGAGCAGATTTCCAAATAAAAATATTAATTCGTTAAGGGGAGAAAAGGGCAGGGTCAGTTAAGTTAGGTCTTTCCTATAGTACCAGGCATACCTCTTTATTTACCCTTCATATTACTTAGACCGCAAATTACTACTGCGAGGTATTAACACACACACACGCACCACACACACACATGTAAAGAGCGAGCGAGAGAGACAGAGTAGGGCTCACACACTCCACACCACCTTGCGATCCGAAGCGTGAAATGGTGTACTAATTAAGCAATTTCCCTCTAATGAAGGAATAATGAGGTACTAATTTAGTCATCTCTAGCAGATAATTAAAGTGCAGATCGTGGAGGAAATGCCCCCCCCCCCTTTTCCACTCTTCTAGCCTACCTGCCCCCCTCTCTTTCAACCCTTAACCCCTTCCTAGCCCACCACCCCACTTTTTGGTTCGTGACAGCTACAGTTGTACCTCCTTAACAAGTTTATCTCTGTGTCCGTTTTAGGAAGTGGAACAGCTGCTCAGGGAGGGGACAAAAACATTCTAGTGAGGTATATATATTTATGGAAGAGTGAGATATTACTCTACATATAGGCCTATACATATATTTTTTATGTATATATAAATATGTGTATTACACGCAGATGGGAGGATAATATTAGAATGGACCTGAAAGATATAGGGTATAATGAGGGAGACTGGTTAGAACTAGATCAATATAGGGATAAGGGTGTAATGGGGAGACTGGCATCGAACTAGCTCAAGATAGGGATAGGGTGTAATGGGGAAAAACTAGATCAGATAGGGATAGGTGTAATGGGGAGACTGGATCGAACTAGCTCAAGATAGGGATAGGGTGTAATGGGTTAGAAATGGATAGAACTAGCTCAAATAGGGATGGGGTGTAATGAGGATGAGAATAGAACTAGCTCAAGATATGGATGGGAGTGTAATGAGGGAGACTGGATAGAACTAGCTCAGGATAGGGAAAGGGGTGTAATGAGGGTAGACATGGATAAACTAGCTCAAGATAGGAATAGGGTGTTAATGAGGGGGACTTGATAGATCTAGCTCAAGATAGGGATAGGGTGTAATGAGGGGGACTGGATAGAACTAGCTCAAGATAGGAATAGGATTGTAATGGAGGAACTGGATAGACTAGCACAAGATAGGAATAGGATGTTAATGGGGGAATGGATAGAACACGCTCAAGACAGGGATAGGTGGGGTACTTGATCAAGTATGCAAATAAACTTTCGAGTTCTAAATCCATAGAGTAAGAAAGTAATATATAATATAATATGTTATTATTATAGGAATATAAAAGCCTACATATGTTTTTAGCGCCATGTCTTACCACTCCTTCGGGTAATGACCTATGTACTAATTATGCTAATGTGTTTGGGATGAGTAAGATTGAATTTAGAGGAAGTGTTCCGCTTTTCATACCTATAGAACATTGGAACTACCTTTAGTACACCCGACCGAGATTTGAACGTCAATCTCCCACTTATTAGTGATCCAGTCTAGATGAAGTTGATGCCTGCGTGTCCACCGGTTCGTGTCGTCCTGTTTTTGGTTAATTGGTGAATATTTAAATATTTCAAACTTTCAGAAATCATCCATAAGTATAATACCTTAAATTATTTTTTCCCCAATAAACAAATATAAGATCTAAAGCTATAGTGAACAATTTAATTATTTTTTAAATCAGTGATAACCCTTAATTTTAAAGATAAAGTTAAAATCCCTATTTCTCCTCCAAGTATGACAGTGTAATATCTAAATATCAACTCTTTAAATTGAAAAATATCATAATTATGAACACGTGAATTGAAACCCGGATCTTTGGTTTGGTATCTAAATATTAAGTTTGAACGAAGTACATCAAAACGTTTCGGTTGTAGCCCCTGGAACACAAATTTGTAAATCCTGCCTTTTACTCACTCTCGAACCCTCGGAGAAAGAAGGCACACTCAAGATTTTGATGGAATGTCGACATTTCATGACACCCTGATCCCGAAACAGTGGTTTTTACGATGCTCGCCTATCTGTCTGTGTGTGTATTTCAGTAAGCCGAAATTATTTCATTGATAGGGCTGAAATTTGGTATCTAGGATTTTCAGAAGGCTCCCCCCGAGGAGTTTTCGGAATTTGATATCCAACCCTAAAATTACGGGTTCTATACACAAAGGTAAAATGAAAAAAAAAAAAAAAAAAGATTTTCTCAAAATTGGCTTTCACAGTTTTTATTAAAATTTGCATCAAGGCACTGTTTAAAATTATAAATAAAATGGCGATCCTCATTTTCCCGTGAAAATGACTCTGAGGGTACTTAAACTTAGCAGAATTGTCCAATTTTGACCAAATCTCGTAAACTCTTTTGAGATACAAAATAGCTTATCATTGGAAAAAAAGAAAAAGAAGAAGATTACTGTTTTTTTAAAGTTGAAATATATTTTTATAAAACCAATAGTTTCCGATTCATAGTAAAAAATATTTTTATTGAGGTATTTGAGATAGGAGATTAACTATCATGCTCTTTGGGGACAGATATGATCCTCTTTATTCATTGTTTCTATAACAGTGTGGTGACCTGGTGGTCTAGGGGTAAGGTGTCAGACTTCTGTGCTGAGGGTCCGGGGTTCAATCCTCGGTCCCGGCACAGATTTATCTGATTGTCAAACCCTTCCTTCACCTCTGACAAGATGTGTATTAATCACAACTTGTGAATGTGAGGAATGCCAGGCCTCTACCGTGGTTCGGATTCCACGTTAAACTGTAGGTCCTCCATTTCATCTCACAATCACCCTACCATTGCACATTAGCGTAAGTGCGCATAACCCGAACGGGTAGTAAGACGCGGTGCTAATAATAATAATAATAATAATAATATAAACAATGTATATTATTTAATTAATTCTTTTTGGAATGTGATGCTTTTTTCCTCCCATCATATTATTTTATGCAATACTGTATATTATTTCCTCTCATGACCTTATGGTCAAGATCATGACGTTAAACATAACCCCATTTGACATGAACTGCTTGTTATTAGTATATTAGGAGATTGGTTGACTCCCGAGACTATTGACTTTAGATACTTCTCTAAGTGGAAAGAGTAGTTGACTAAAAGTATAATGGGTATGAAGAGGTGGAGCGCCCGGTTCGAACACAGACGTTATTTTCCCACCGCTTCTTAATACCCGTTCGGACTTGACATTTATATATATTTTAGCACCGCGTCTTACCGAGTGTTCGGGCTATACACCTATGTACTAATCACACTAATGGTTTTAGGGATTAGAAAGACTATATCCAGAGGAAATGTACCCGCATTTTCATGAATGCCGAGTGGAAAACCACCCTAAGTACATCCGACCAAGATTCGAACCTAGATCTTCCCGTCATCGGCCGTCTAGCTCAACACGAATCTAGCGCGTTAGCCAACTACGCCACTGGGGTGGGTACTTATATATTAATTACGCTAGGGGGATAGGCATGAATAAGGTAGAATTTTAGAGTAAATGCACTCGAATTTACGTGGAGGGAGAGGGAGAAATAATTCAGGGGAAAAAACTTGATTCACCCGACCAGTGATTGGAAGCCTGATTTCCCCGTCATTGACAAAATTCATTCGTTTCACGAGTTACGTGTTAAACCATGCTTTCTGGATGCACTGTAGACCCCACCTAAGTCTCAACAAGTCTTAAAACTACCGGAAAATTGGCGCTAACAAGGAGTAACAAGCAGAGGGAATCTTTTTTTTTCCTTCGAACCCGTTTCTTTCCCTCACTAACGGGTCCTTCTTTGCATGTGTCCGGTTGGTTTGTCGACCTGTCATATCCAGGACGGTTTGTCCGGCGCAGGTTTGATGTGAGGGTGGAAAGAAGGGATGATTAGGTGGTAGGGGGTGGATGGAAACTGCCCTCCCCTGCCTCTCTCCACTTCAAAGACTCAAAAGCTACGTAACAAGCTGCTCGTTAAGGGTAACCCGCAGAGTTTTGTGGTCCAGAACGTTTTCAAGTGTCGCGATGTGGTCTTGTCCTGTAGGACTAGTGAGGGGTGGACGAGAATATAAAGGGGAGGGGGTTGGGGTAGATTTTTAAACCTTCTTTCGACTTATATATAGGCCTACAACGATTTATGTCATTTTTGAAAAACTGACATTAAAATTTAAAAAAAACTGCATAGTTCAAACTATCTATGGCTGTAGTTTCACACTCGAGGTAATAAGGACCACATTAAAATTTAAAATATTTAGGGGGTAGAATTTCAAAAAATTTAATATTGTCACAATATTATGTAAAAATAACCTCAACTTAGTACAAATTTTAAAGTAAATTTTTATACTTTATTAATTTAATTAACATAATATGTACAATCCATTTATCCTGAAAGGTAGCAGTCTTACCATAACAGATTACACTATGGTCCTATCTCTTAAGCTACGTCATAGTGGAATAATACAAGGTAAACTTCCGACTTTTTATTGTAGACCAGGGGTTGGCAGACGTTTTGGGACGCGATAGACTTACAAACCTAACAATAGTCCCTTGATTACCAATTGTTTCTGCATTCTAATTTTGATTTTTTCATCCATACCTTTTATATTTATTCCTTAAATTTCCTCATTTACTATTTCCTCCTCTTTCCACGCAAATGCGGTTACGCTTCCTCTAAATTCAACCTTCCTCATACATACCCCATTAACGTAATTACCAACGTGGTGCTAAAAACCCCCCTTCTGAACCCTAGTTAGTCTTCAAAGGTAAAGAGTTTCCAGAAACATAATTTTGAATGTGATGATTTTTATTTTAAATAACCCGCCTAGGTGGCATAGTTGGCTAACGCGCTAGTCGTGTTGAGCTTGGCCGCCGAGGACGGGGAGATCGAGGTTCGAATCTCGGTCGGGTGAACTGGGGGTGGTTTTTCCTAAATGGTTTTCCACTCTCCCTCCACGCAAATGTGGGTTCACTTCCTCTATTAAACCTTCCCAATTCCTAATCCATTAGCGTAATTAGTACTTAAGCGTATAATACGAACGGGTAGTAAGACGCGGTGCTAAATAATAATAATAATAATAATAATAATAATAATAATAATAATAATAATAATAATAATATATTTTAAATATAGCAAAATTGAGATGGTTAAGAATCCAATTCACTTCTTGAGATTTACTGTATCTTCAACAGAACAAGGAGAAAATTAATTTTAAAAAAATATTGAAACTGGTTCTAGTTTTCCAAATTTTGCGAATCTTCATTCAAACTCGGCTCTCAGTGGATCAATCATTTTAAGTTTTTTTCCGGCTTGAAGTTTTTGTCATCAAAATAATTTACAACGCTTTTAAAGCAAGAGAATGTTAAAAAATCTCATTAATAACGGTTTCCAAAATGTCAATTTTCCTGGAAATAGTTAATTCGCAGATATCATGTTTTTTATTTTCTTTGATCTTCTTTACCTTGCAGTTACAAATCTAGCCCATTCAACTGTGGTTTCAAGATGGAATTCAAACCATATTCGGTATCCCAGATCTTCCAGTCATGGGTAAGTAGATCACATAACATTTCTTTTAGAACATCTTTTATTTGAAGAAGCAGCTCTTTAAATCGCGAAGGACTTTAGTCTTTATTTAGCCGATGGGCACCCATGTTAAGAAGTTGCTTTGTTTTAAGAAACTAAACGCCTGTTAAATTGGCCAGTTTTCGGAGGCATGATTTTCGTGAAACAAAATATACTGCTACTTTTCACTTGTCGTCTATAAACAGTAGACCCGCTCCCTCCATGTTTTTTATCACTAATATGGTCTTAACCTTTTTCATTGGATTCCAAGTTGAAATTATTCCTTGTTGATCAGGTTTAACAGAAAACAAATGAATACTATATTCAATAGTTCATTATAGGCCTAGTATTCATAGAGAATAAGTTGTTCACTAGGTTTAAGACGTCTATCTCGCAATATATATAATATAATGGAGATGCTCGATAGGTTGATTAGAATTTTATACTCAAATCCCTTGAAATAAGCACATCCAAAACAAAACATTTTTTGAGTGGCCACCATCTTAAAACTGATAGCAAAATACTGAAACCATACACTTACATTGATCAGCCTGGGTTCAAAGTAGGTCCCTGAAAAACCTCGTTATAATCGGTCCACAAATTTGGCAGTATAGTGAAACAAACATCCCAAACTGGAATATGAATGCTAAATTGTCTAGTTAAAACAAGACCTCGCTCTGCTAGTCTGAATTATTAAAATAGTAAGGTCTACGTAAAGTATTCACCTTTTGGGTTAAACTATTTACTAAAACAATGGTTGATAAAACAAAATGGAGACTTGACTTTACCCGTGAAAGTCAGTAATCGTGAGAAATGATACATTTCAATATATTCTCTAATTTGTCTTTTACGCCGCTTTTGTTCCGAGCTTATACTTGGCACGCCAGCAGTAAGTCATGCGGTTACCTCATTAAATTTCATGCATGACAGACTTAAGTACCTGGAGCTGTTAGGAAAAAGAAGAGACCGCGAATGTTGTCGACCGACGGAGCAGAAGAGTTGGTTGGGTCCCGTCCCGGACAAAGCAGGCGAACCACCTTGTTATGTCAGGGGAATTTATTGGACACTCCCGGCAGAAGTTGGTAGGTACTCCCTGACTCGCAGAGGTAAGTGTACTACTTTATACACTGTCGTCTCGGTTTGCTGGATTTTCAGAGTTTAGAGGAGGGGGTGAGAAGGGTATAGTCGAGGGGTTGATGGACTAATGTACTCCACAAGTTTTACTCGGAAAAGAGAGCTATTCATTTCATATAAATATATTTTTTGCATAAATAATACTTTCACTCTATAAAGTTTTGATTTTATGTTTCTGAAATTAACTCTTAAGGGTGGGGTGAAAGATATGGCGAGAAAAGATAAGCGTGATTGCAGATTTTATGGTGAAACTTTTTTTTTTCCCAAATAAATAAAATATTTTTTCATCAGAAACATAGAGTTTAATTATCTTACCATTGTGATATCAACAAATCTTGAATATCTGTCATGAGTATAGCGGCATTTGATGACAATTTTTTTAAAAATGATATAAATTTGTCATTAAATTCCAGAACACTCTTGACAGCTATTCAACAACTATCGATATCACCATGTGAAGAAAATTAAATTATACGTATCTACTGGAGAATTGTCTGATTTATTCTTACCAAAGAATGTTTTTGATTTAAAAACTACAAAAACACTTAACCTTTTCTCGTCATCCCTTTTACCCCACCTTAAGACATAGTGTAGCAAAAGTTTTTAATAAGTTTTTTTTTTACACGCTTTGATGTTCAAACGGTCTAAGGTGGTGGTATTCAATATTTTGTTTGCGTAACCCCAGATCTTCAACTTTGTACTCTCAAGTTGTTGGTGCATCATAAAAGCTATACATATTCTGTAATCTACATCTAAAATAAATGACATTCAAAATAATGTAATAAGTATATATAACTTCTCGTTTTCTCCGAAATGTCTTTACAAACCATCAAGGGTACTTGTACCCCTGGTGTAAGGCTGGTGTAGTGTCTCTCTAAGAGGCAGGGGGCGCTGGAGGCGGTGATCTTAGATTTATTCCAAGTGACTTTAAACTAGACATTTCAAAAGTGCTATCACTTCATAAAACACATCCATAGCATTAATAAACGGTGGAAAAGCTAATTAATAAAATATCTAGGAGATATTGAAAATCTAGTACTAGGTAAATGAATATATTTAGTTAAATAATTAAATTTAAAAGTTTTAATTTTAACAAATGCTCAATTAAATGTAATTGTTTTGAATTTTATTGTTTGATTATTTGTTTCTTTCCCTTTAAAAGTGATTAATTAAACTGTGGGGGACTGGGCTTTGTGTTTGTTCTAGAATTAAGTTTGTTTTGTAGGCTGTGGTCAGAAATTTCACATACCTGTAAATAGTAATAATAATAATATAATAATTTCGGTATCTCGATGATATTTTATTTGATGAAGGACTGGGATTATATAGTTCAAAGTCAATTTATAAATAGCGTAATATTTTATTATATCAAAGACTGGGACAATATATATGAACGTTACTTTATTTACAGTGTAATATGATTCTGAAGCGTGGTGTCAGATTCTAGAAACAACTTTGAGATTATTTTTAATCAAATTGGGTGTGAAAATGAAGCACATTTGTGTACGTAAACATCACAGTAAATAAACAAATAAAACGCGCTCAAGTCGACTCTTGTGTGTCCATAGCCTGTTGGTTTATTTTCTGTCTTTACCACAGTGGGGGTCCCGGGGGGGGGGATAAGTCAACCGGATATCCCTTCTCTCTACTCAATTACATTTATTGCCATAGTCGGGGATCATTGCCCCCAACTTTATTTACGGTAATGTGATGTTGTCCTCGGACAATTTTTTTTTTCTTATTTCGGTGTGAAAATACGAGGATTTGTGTGTAAAGAGGAGAACTTTTCTCGTCTAATCCCGTGATCCGCGAGACAATGTCATCACGAGAATGGACGAGACCATCCCTTAGAAATAGGGGTTCAGGAAAGGCAGACTTTTTTTTTCCTGGGACTTAGACCGGATTGGTAGGCTTTCACCCTATAAATATTTTGCCAACTTTTTTTTTTTTTACAAAAAGGATAACCCAAGGTAACTTTTTTTCCCACCAATTTACCGAGTGGTTAGGAAGATTGGCCCCACATATAGGGAAGCCTCGTTTTATCTCGGGAATCTCGCTGTCTTAGATTAAGTTGGTTTGTAAGTTCATTTTACTCAACTAGTATTGTGATAAAATTATTCTAGTGCCCTTCTTCATAAAGCTCATATTCTGATTTGATAGAAGGATTATTTTAGTTAAATACTGTAATCAGTAATGTTTTATTTACAGCGCTTGAATGAACTCGTCTTCTTAAACCCTTAATATTTCGTTGATTAGGCTCTTTATATTTCCCTTCGAGGTTAGTAAACATTTCAATAGAAATAGATCAAAACCTGATAAATGATAATCATTAGAATTTAAGAAGGAATTTTCTAGCTACTATTCAAAGAGGTTGCTTCAAAGTAGAAAATAAAAAATTGCGAACAAAATATAATAACACAAAAATATTGTGATAATATAATGAGTTATAAATATCATATAAAAGTTACCTTAATTATTTATTAATAGCTCCGAACGTGGATTTTCAATTTTCTTAAATAAATAATTCACGTTTTTTTTACAGTATTAAGAGTGTACTATTTGAGAATATTAGCTTGTGGAGGAGGGGGGTTAAGGGGGCAATGTCCTCCTGTCAATTCCTCTAGAAGCACCTGTGATTATTGGACAAGAGCTATAAAAATTGTCAATTTCCAATATTATTTTAAAGTGCTGCAATTATTTAAATAAATAAATGACCCAATACAACCGAAATTATGTTTGAGCCAAGAACTAAGTGACTAAAATAATCAAGCTAATATTTATCTCTTTTACTTTGGAGCCTTGGACCAATTGATAAGTGTTTGGAATAAGGCACTTGCCTACTGTTTGGTAAAATCTCTATTTGAAGCCGAATATAAGCTAGCGCTTAGAACCGATGCTTTGGTGCACTCAATTAGCTTATAGCCAAATAAACCTTTATACAAGTTTCAATTTTCAAACATAAGTTAATTTCTCCCCACACCCAAAACTTTGTGTTCATGGAAAATACCCATCAGCTAAAACACACTCGGAATAAGCATAAGTTGAAGTGGTTGCTACATTTCTGAAAAATTGCGTCATGATCTCAAAGTTCTATTTTGTGTGCAATAAACATAATATTTTTTGACTTTCAACTATTACCAAAACCAAATTGGCAAATGACAATTGTCAACCTCGGTGATCTTGGGTGACGCAATGTGCGTTGGTTCGAACCCAGCCGTGATCGACAGATTTTTCTTGGGTGATAATCCGTAGCACAACTTCCTTCGGAGGGAAAATAAAACTGTCGGTCCCATGTCGACTATAGCATGTAAAAGAACCCTGGAAAATATGTAAAAATATCTTCCCCGGCAATATTGGTAGGTCCTTTAGCTATCGCTCATAGACATTCTCGTGTGCTGATATAATCATTCAGTTCAGAGAATGCACGTTAAATACCTCAAATAAATAAATAAAAATAATAAATAAACTGACATTTTTTAAAATGAATTTACGAATAGAACTGTAAGGCAACTTAATTCAATGGTTTATACTGATCTCTGGTGTCGAATTCTGAACTCTTTAAAATTCCTGGTTGTTCAGTGCTTATTTTGAAGGGCGTAGAAATATTCAACTTTATTGATCAAAGCATGTAACTATTATGATGATAGAAATAAATTAAATAATCGAATTTAAAAAGGAATCACATATTCTCCACCAAAACAAGTCAGTATGACTGTTTCTGAGGACCAGAGACCATGTGATACATGCAATTATTAGATTTTGTTAAATTAAATGTTGGATCTTGGTATAAAAAGTGGGTGAATAAAATATTTACTTTTGACTAAAAATGGTAACAAATCAAAAGAGGTGTAGTGCAACAAATAGAAAAATTATAGCTAAGATGTGGTTGACACCTATAATAGTGCTACTAGGTAATCACCGCTTCTTGGGTTCATGGTGCAGGGTATACAGCTACTTCGGGTAGAACAACCCTGAAGATGGGAGTTTAGGGAATGCGAGGTAAGTGCAGTGTTTTTACAGTTTTTAAAGCGAAATATTTTATTTTGGCCAGAAGAAATAAAACATTTCTCTAGTAGAAGCATAGGGTTTAATTTTTCTTCACATTGTGATATCAACATTTGTTGAATATCTGTCAACGGTGTCCTTGAATTTAATGACATCTTTTTCTCTTCATTTAAAAAGTTTTTCTTCTAGTGCCACTGTGCTCATGGCAGATATTCAACAACTGTTGATATCACCATTTGATGAAAATTAAACTCGGTTTTTACTGGAGGAATAGTTTATTTATTTTGACAAAATATTGCTCTAAAACCTGCAAAAACACTGGTCTATTATTGCGTTCCCTACATCCCCACTTTAAAGTCATTTGACAATACAAATTTTAATGCACAATTTTAACAAGTGAATAGCTATAAGTTATAAATAGTGATTCAATTATTTAAAATCGTTACAGTTCACGAGTCAAAATTGCTATTCTATGGTTTTTCTGAACAATTGTTAAATTATTATTACTAGCACCGCGTCTTACTACCTGTTCGTGGTTAAACGCACTTACGCTAATGTGCAATGGTAGGGTGATTGTGAGATGAAATGGAAGACCTACAGTTTAACGTGAGATCCGAACCACGGTAGAAGCCTGGCATTCCTCACACTCGTAAGTTATGATTAATACACGTCTTGTCAGATATGTAGGAAGGGTTTGGCAATCAGATAAATCCATGCCGGGACCAAGGATTGAAACCCGGACCCCCAGCACAAAAGTCCGACACCTTACCTCTAGACCGCCAGGTCACCCACCATTGTTAAAGTAAAGTAGTTCATGTATGAGGTTGAAATTTAGCATAACTAGACATCCATGCGAGATTTACTGTACAGAGTGAAATATTTATAATATGTTAAAAAAAAAATTTTTTATTGTATAGAAGTATAAAAGTGGTAAAATTACATAATTTTTAATTATACATAATTATTGTTTTCAGTGGCCGAATGGTCTAAGTTATCACTCTCGTGTTAGCTGCTGATGACGGAGAGATTGGGGTTCAAATCTCCATCGGGTGAGTTCCCCCCCCCCCCCCCCAATTGGTTTCCCACTCTCCTTACACGAAAATACGGGTAATATTACCTCAAAAATCTTTCACATCCCTAACCCATTAGAGTAATTATCATACATGCGTAAAAACCTTAACCGATAATATGATTCAGTGGTAATAAACATATATTATTTCTTTAATCATTCTCCGGATTTATATATTCAAGTAAAAGATTAATATCGAAAGATAAAAATATTTCTCCTTACAATTTTCGGAAATTCCTCAACTAGATGGGGTAGCCAACAATAAGAAGCGCATCCATCAAAAGGTTGTCACGTCGACTCGGAAATGCACTTTATCGCGCTGCCGGATCCAACAAGGGAGGATTGTACCACTTGTCTTCAATCATGGCTTCTTCACTTGGGTGCTATGTCTCGAAGGATTTCACCCGATACATCACAATACAAAGACGTGCCCAAGGGTTCAGTGCCCACATTAAGCTATGCGTGATCTGGAACTTTAGTGGTATATTTTTTCAGAACGAAGCTTTAGGGATATATTTTTTCTTTTTCTCCCAACTGTATTAACGAACCAAAACATCTTCATTACTGTCTTTAAGCTTATATTTACAGTTCAAGATTTTCTTTGAGTGTGTTTTTAAGAGATGATGGGAATAGGAAATACATTTTCTTTTACTTTCTTGCTCTTTTTCTGAATCTAGGCTAAATAAACCGATTTTATGCTATACCTTGTTTTTTCGATTTTGAGCGTTTGTTCCCACAGTTCCTCACTTTTCTATAATGTAAATGGTCCATCGTTCTGAAGGCCTATTTCTAGGAAATATTTTCTTGTCTTGTTGGCGAAGCTAAATAGTTAACTTGGTTACACACATGTGAAGTAAAGAATGATATTTTTATTCAATTAGGATTTATAGTTTAGCTCTAATAAAAGATAACCACACAAATCTGATCATCACTGATTAAAAAAACTATAGTAGTATAATAGTTTAACTCATTTAAAAGTATGACCCGCCTCGGTGGCGTAGTTGGCTAACGCGCTAGTCGTGTTGAGCTCGACTGCTTAGGACGGGGAGATCGAGGTTCGAATCTCGGTCGGGTGAACTGGGGGTGGTTTTTCCTAAAATGGTTTTCCACTCTCCCTCCACGCAAATGCGGGTTCACTTCCTCTAAATTCAACCCTCCCAATTCCTAACCCATTAGCGTAATTAGTACTTAAGCGTATAACCCGAACGGGTAGTAAGACGCGGTGCTAAATATTATTATTATTATTTAAAAGTATGGTAATATTAAAAATAGCACTTTTTTTTTAGAAACTAACATAATATAAATATACCTGAAGACAACTGGATATTGAATCTTGTCTGGTGACTTAGCTAAGTTGGTAGCGTGTCCGTCTATTAAGCAAAAAATCCCGGGTTCGATTCCCAGCATGAATGAAAAATGTATCACTTTTGGAATGTGGGTTTCTCCTTTAACAGTGATTAGTTAACGGATTGGGGCTAGCTGTTGTGTTTGTTCTAGATTTAAATTTCATTTGAAATTCATGTACTAATATATAATAATTCTGCTCAGAAAGTGCACGTTAAATATCTCAATAATATGGAATCAGAATAGTTGTGGTGGCCTTGTCTTGTCTTGGTACGGCCATACGCCCTCACCCCACTCGTATATACGATCGAGACGCCACTGTAATGTGTCGAGAGTGCATGCACGTTAATCATTCATCACGTGGCGAGACGCCCAGCGTCTACCGGCGTCGAAAAACAACCTTAAATACTTATTAACTGACAAATATGATGATAAATGTTGGCACGCCTAGTTCTTGCAGGGCAAGTTTCGTCTCTCAACGTTGCTGTCTTTTATTCCACTCTGGTTAATATAACGACACATTAATTGCAATATTCACCCTACTTATCATGTTCCTTTTAACTATAGCAAGAATTTATAATTTTCATATAAGCACGCATGCAATACATACTCCTAAGTCTGTCTCCTAAGGGGTCGTCCATAAACCACGTAACGGCTTTTTCTTACCATTTTAGCCCCCCTCCTCCCATATAACACCATGTATACATTTAGCCTGGCTTCCCCCCCCCCCCCCAACCTATGTTACGTAACTTTTCTCACCAAGAATGAATTGAATGTCATTATTTCATAGGGAAGATTTGTGATACTAAGGAGGGACTCAGAATGAATACTTCTTAAAATCCATTTTAAGTCCTAAACAAATTATTTCAAAGAGTATTCTTATTTATGGATAGCTACACATACAAACAGATTAGACAGACAAGTACAGACATAAAGACGTTGAGCTCAAATTCCTCAGTTTCATGAGAAAAAACCTCTGCTATATTTATGTTATGGATGTCAGGTTTGCGATCTGAGTAAGAGCAAGACGCCGCAGCACTACTATGTGCTGACTAGGATGGCCCTTTGATGATCTTAAAGTGCCCACATACGATGCTTGACGCTGGGGGAAAACATCTTTCTTAATATTGTGCACTTTTTATGATAGTCATATCATCATATAGAAAGCTATTTAAAGAACTCTAGGTATACAACTTTTCTAAATTATTATTGGATTAATCTACAACTTTACTTTAATTAACTTATCAATACCTAGACTCATGTTTCATTCCAACATAGATCCTGGATCCTGTCTTTACTCTCGAAAAAACAAGATGGCGATTGAAGAGGAGATCGGGGTTCGAATACCTGTTGGGTGTACTCAGAATGGCTTTTACTAAATGGTTTTATAATCTATCTCCACGTTAATGAGAATAAATTACCTCTAGAATTCTACCTTCCTCATTTCTACTCAATTATATAAATATAATAAAAATAATTAGAATAACTACAATTTGAATATACCACCCTACTAAATGTATACTAAAAAGGTAGAGTTTTAAAGAAAATCTACCCCATTTGCATTGAGGGTGAGTGGGAAACCATTTAGGAAAAGCAACCCTTAGTAGTCCTGACTGGTATTCGAACCCCATCTCCCCAACATCGGCCGTCTAGTCTACTGATAGAATGACAATTTATACAATGCAGCCACCATAGCGTATATATAATAGTTAAATTTATATACATACACACTACATTTATCAGAAGGGAAAAGGTATAGGCCTAAATACACCTACCTTTTTTGAATAATTAATTATATTTGAAGCTTTACTTTTCATAACATGCCGCTGGTACAACGAAATAACACTATTGATGGACTCCTCAAACTTGCCTTGAGATAAATTCTGTACTTTTGCTTCTTTCCATTTCACCACATCATTTTTTTGAGACTCTTCTACAATTTTTTTCTGGATATCGCTTTTTATACGCAAGCAATGAAAAAGTCTCTTCTTTTTGAAGAAATTATTTTTGTTTTTGTACAAGCACAAGCCATTATTCACGGCCTATGTAAAAGAATGTACAGAAAGAATCTAAATTATACTCAAACTCAACTATACTTATAAATTAAGGCCTCTTCGACTGACAGCTGTTATCCAACTAAAAGAACGTGAGGGGGTCAATAGATTGAACAAATCTGAACAAATGCTGTGAGTATAAACATGTCACTGTAATCCGCAAGAAAAAATGTTTTTTCTAACGTGCTTGGAGTTCATAGTCTCGGGCAGACAGTACCACCTAAGCGCATTCGAAATATTGATAAACAAAAAATAAGTGCTAAGCTTGCATTTTCAACGCCACAGATATTCGGAAGTTGTCCATAAGTATGTTTATCAAAGGTGAAAACATGAACATAATATTGTTTTTCAACATTAGAATTTGAGTTTAAGACCTGTGTTAAGTAACACTTTGAGGCACCCCACCCTCTCCACATGTAACAACATGTAGACATTAGAGCTAACCCCTCCCCCCCTCAAAGCGTTAAGTGGTTTATGGACGACTCCTAAGGCTAGAACTACATTTAAAAAGGCTATGTATTTATTATTAGTAGGGCCTACTCGTGTTATTCATCCTCATCTACTTGTGCCGTTTGATTAAATAACTATGCATATTGACCCCCTATCTCTATATATATGTATATAATACATAGAGAGATACATCTATTTATTTATATACATCTAATGTGATATATAATTTAATAAGCCCGTTTCCGGTAGTAGAAATTACGAAGAAATGACTGAACAGATGTTGACAAACGAAGACTCATTGGTTAGGGATCCATGATGTCGGGAAAAATAATTTCCAACGAAAATATAATTTTTCCAAAGAGCTTTCAGCTTTTCATTCTTTGTTTACATCACCATGGAAACACTGATTTGTGAATGCATGTATATACGTAAATAAAATATTTATTTCTGGTTAAATATTATATCTCTATTCTTACTTGATTGATTTGGTGCAACGAATAGGTAGAGAGCTGGGAGAGGGCTCATTTTAAAGTTCTCATCTTGGTGAAAAGGGGTAAAATATACGTTTTGATTCAAATTAAATACCGATAACTAAAAATATTTGTTAATTTGATAACGTTTGACAAGTAAACTTTTTGCTAGAAGGTTGAGTGGGGGCATATTATATATAAATTTTCCCAATAAAAAGTTTAAAATACATCTTAGTGCAATAATCAGCAACGATCATTACAACGATCCACTAGTAAATAAATATATATAATATATAAATATGTATTAAGATACAGACTACATATATATGTGTTAATGTTTTAAGTGCACTTTTACTTGGACAATAGCACTAACAGAACATTGTAAAATAAAAAAATATTGGTCGCTACCATTTTTACCTTTTATGTCAAGTTCTAGTGAAAAGAATAAAGAAACAGTGTAAAACTAGGATTAAATATTTAATCTATAGATTAAGATTTTCGGGGGAAATTTTCCGCACTGGTGACTTGCGACCAATTAAGTAGGGTAAGGGACTGGGTTGGGTGAGGCGGCACCTTAAGCCTTTCGCATATATACATAAAGGCACCTAAAGTGTGTTGAGTAACGAGATTTATTCTGGCCCAAGAAAGTTTGGTTTTAAATAATAATAATATTTAGCACCGCGTCTTACTACCCGTTCGGGTTATACGCTTAAGTACTAATTACGCTAATGGATTGGAAATTGGGAAGGTTGAATTTAGAGGAAGTGAACCCGCATTTGCGTGGAGGGAGAGTGGAAAACCATTTAGGAAACCCCCCCCCCCAGTTCACCCGACCGAGATTCGAACCTCGATCTCCCCGTCCTCGGCGGTCGAGCTCAACACGACTAGCGCGTTAGTCAACTACGCCACCGAGGCGGGTTTTGGTTTTAAAAACTGCAAAAAAACCCTTCCCGTTTTCTCGCGTTCCCTACATATCCACCTTAAGTATTAGTTACAAGGTCCTCTTCACAATGAGGTAGTCTACTCGTGTAGTCTCGCCAAGATAGATGTACGGTGTAGTGTGGTAACATTATGTAGATTGCTCCAGTAGAACAAACCTCTGACACTCGTCTAATGCTCGGTACAGGGCCTTTCACCCTTTTCAAGGAGCCCTCCGACCTTCCCTACCCCCTCACTCTCTTTCTGGCACTCCCCGGTTTCCGTAACTGCCGATAAAAATGTGAGTGCTTTATTCGAAATGGGGGGGGCAATGCTCTGTGGTTTTCCAGTAGGGCTGGCTTTACACCGGTACAGGAGGGGAACCTGGGGGGGTTTCTAGCATTTGAATGGGAGGCTCACTCGATCCTACAGAACCAATTTATATACAGGGTGTTCCCGGATTAAACAGATAAACTTTGGGAAATGGTAGAGGATTGAAAAAATAACTCAAAATGTCATTTTGGAGATGAGTTCGTATTCGCTTCCTTTTCAAGAAAATACTAAAAAAACAAAATTAAATAAAATTATGTTTTTGCATTAAAAAGTGAAATAACACTAAAAAATATTATGTTTATAAAAAACTTGGTATAAAAGTTGTGCAGAATTAAATTAAAAACTGCTCGGTGGTTGTATACTCTAAGGCGCTACTCTCACGTTGGACTAGACTGTCGATGATGGGGTGATTGGGGTTTAATTCCCGGTCAGGTGGTTTTTCCTAAATTGTTTTCCAATCTCCCTCTATGCAAATGTGGCACACTTCATCTAAGTTATATCTTCCTCATCCTAACTCATTATCATAATCACTACATATGCGTATAACTTGAAAAGGTGCTAAAAATAATTAAACTAGCATTAAGATGACCCCATCATATTTTCCAATCTTTTGCGTAGTTTTTCGATCCCCGCCACTTCCCTAAAGCTTGGCTGTTTATCCGAGAACACCCTGTATAAGCGTATGTTGCACCATGTCTTACTACCCGTTTGGTTATACGCAAATGAACTAATTATGCTAATACGTTAGGAATGTAGATGGTTGAATTTAGAGAAAGTGTACCCTTATTTGCTTAAGGGAGAGTGAAAAACCATTTAGAAAAAAAAACCTCATTACATCTAACCGAGATTTGAAACCTATTTTTCCACTCACTATCCATAGTCCTGTTTATTGCGAGAGTGACTTATTAGCTCAGGTCAGTGATAAAAACAAAATCACACACACACACAAAAAAAGAACAAACAAATAACATTTAATTTACTAAAAAAAGTGTTCTTTGTTGTTTATGACGTAATAGATGGACTTGACAATAAAATAGCATTTGTGAGTGGTACCAAGCCTTAAACCACTTTTTTAAAACTAAATTCTAAATATTTTCACTTTAACTTTAATGGTACATTTTTAAAACTCTAGGATTCGAATTTGGATAAGATATACGAAAGGAAATTTAATAAAGACTCACAGGTCGAATCATATATTTCTCGAATCTATCATATATTCCAATTTCCTTTATTATAGTGTTAGCCAGCAGTCGTGAGACCAATGACAGGTCAGCACTGAAAAGTACACAGGTACCTTATACAAGTACGTATAATTACACGAGAAAATAAGATAAACAATTATAGCTAAATAATGATATATACTGATAAATAATTACAAAGAATGAGATAATAATGATAATAATACAAATAATAAAATAACATTAATAAAATATAGCTAACAAGTAGTAACACATACTGTATATAGTTAAAAATCAGTGTTTTTTGCTAGGTAAAGTCCGAACCCAGATTAAGTCAATATTATCCAGAGAATGTTGACGTTATCCAAAATACGTAGATAATGTTGAGGGAGAGGTGAATGAATAGGGTTTTTCGAAGTTGATTAAGATGATATTGACATTATCCACCCGCACTTGGATAGTGGCAATTTCTATGGTTGAGACTAGGCTAGTTAGGTTAGGTTAGTTTAGGTTAGGTTAGGCGAGTTTAGGCTATGTTAGACTAGTTTAAGCTAGGCTGGGTTGAGATAGGTTAGGTTAGTGGAAAATAAAGCATAAAATGAGGCATTTCTAATGTTTGTGCACTGCTACGATCCAATTTATTGTCCAATTTCAAAATATTGTTTTAAAATAAAATCCGTATTGAAACATGCTTAGTTTTACAAATATTATTCAACGTTATCCAAGTCTTGTTGGATAGTGTCGATATTATCCGGATAAGGTCGAAAAAAAGAGATATAATACTTTCTATTTCAGACTTTATCCACTGCACTTGGATAGTGCTGACATCTCCCGGCTAATCTCAACACTATCCAGAGTTTGTATATTGCCCGTTATATATATATATATAAACGCACACACAACACACACACACACACACACACACACACACACACACACACACACACACACACACACACACACACACACACACACACAACAACACACACACACACACACACACACACACACACACACACACACACACACACACACACAAAATCACACACGCAAACCCAAAATAAACAAGCCAAGACAAATTCTTCTTCTTCTTGATACTAATAAACGCAATGCCTGAAAAGTAGCAAGTCAGGGAAATATTAAGGAGTGGTGGATATTAAGGAGGGGTTGATATTGAAGAGGGTTGTATTTATTGGAGTGGGTTCGGGGGGGGGGCTTTATAAATAAACTCTATATATTGAAATAACACAGGCGACTCACGAGAAATGACAAGTTTGTTAGTCTTACACCAGGAAGTAGAGAAGGAATAAAGCTTTTAATTTAATGGCGGTCGATGTTTTGTGGAGGGGATGGAAGAAACTTACCCCACTGTCTTTTTCCGTCAGACATTAGAACAATCCCCCCCACCCTTTCCACTTTTTAGTTCTATTCGGAAAGTGAAAATATTCTCTAGACTGAAAGCACATGGTTCAATTTGAGGAATGGATATTCAAGATACTAATTATCTTTCTTACTTCCATTTTAGGGCTGTTGGAGGATAAAAAAAAGAGAGAAGAGGGAGAGGGTTGGAAATGGGGGAAGAAAAGTATTTCAATCTTAAGAGTAGGGGGTGGGGGAGTTTAAGAAAGAGCGTTGTAAATGACATTATGTTCTAATCCAAGTATCACTTCACTTGCCTACTCAGTTATTTATGCAAGAATTATTTCAGAAAATCAGTATCAATTTAAGTAACCGTGAATGCTTACAAGATAAATTCTAATTCCTAATACATTTTCTTTCATCAAATATTACATTTTAATATATCTCGCTTTTTCTCAACACGTCTCACTACACGTCTGGGCTTTTTTTTATCACCACGTCTTACTACTCATTAGGGCTGTACGCCTATATACTAATCACGCTAGTGGGTCAGGGGTGAGGAAGGTTAAATTTAGAGAAAGTGTAACAAAATTTTCTTGTTGAGTGTGGGGAACCATCTAGGAAAAAATATCCTTAGTACACCCGACCGGGATCGAATCACGATCTTTCCATCATCGGTAGTCCAGTCTATTGCAAGAATAGCGCCTTAGACCATGCGGTCACTGAAGCAGAAGTCTGAATTCTTCTAATTTAATTACACTGATGGGGTAAGGATAATGAAGGTCAGATTTATAAGAAATATACCTGTATTTTCATAAAAAAAAAGAGCTATAAATAATTTTAAAATATGTATCCTAAGAACAATCAACTTGGATATGAACCGCAACCTCCTTGTTGCCAGAAAACTAGACCAGATGAGCTCAGTGCCCTAATCTACATGCTTAACGATGCGAATTAAATTATGTTTTTTTTAAATTTTATTCTAGTGGAAGCACAAATTATAATTACGAAACTAAAATACTATTTGTTTGCTGGTGTGCAAACATCTTCTTCAAATCAAATATTTTTATGACGGATGACGATAAAAAAAAGTACATTAACAAACACGGTTTTCTACACAGATTTTTTTATATGACGTTTTAAATTAGGTTTCCTAAGCCCCATTATATTTTATTCGAAACTTTTCCACCACGTCATAGTAACTACTACTACTATTAACACCGCGTCTTACTACCCATTCGGGTTATACGCACTTACGCTAATGTGTAATGGTAGGGGGATTGCGAGATGAAATGGAGGACTTACAGTTTAACGTGGAATCCGAACCACGGTGGAGGCCTGGCATTCCTTTTTGATTAATACACGTCTTGTCAGAGGTTAAGGAAGGGTTTGGCAATCAAATAAATCTGTGCTGGGACCGAGGTTTTGAACCCCGGACCCTCAGTACAGAAGTCTGACACCTTACCCCTAGGCCGCCAGGTCACCGTCATAGTAACCGTTAGAGCAATACGTATAGTATATTGACCACGGAAGCGAGATAGGTATAACTTCAGATGAAACGATTCCTCATTTTAATGAAGGTAGAGTCTGGAACCATTTCAAGAAAAAACACCCTAATCAAGCTATTTCTGAACCGAGATTCAAACCTCTATCTCCCTGTCACCGGCAGTCCAGTCTTAACACGACAGTGACGTGTTAGAGCACGTGACCACCAATGATGGTTATGTCTAATGTACTTAAATAAACTTATTTTAATAATGCGTTTTTTTATTAATATTCAAGTGATAAAAAACCCGTTTTCGGTGGTAGAAGGGTTTAAGTCGTGTTTCTTGCAATGTACTCTACTGATGATGACGAGGAGGTAGAGTTTCGATTCCCAGTTGGGTGAACTGATTTTTCCTAAAAGTTTTCTTAGTCTACTTCCAAGAAAATGCGGGTACATATAATCTGAATTCAACCTTCCTAATCTCTAACACACTATAGTAATTAGCACATGAGCGTGTAAACCGAACGGGTTGTAAGACACGGTGATAAAAAAATAGTTGTATAAAATTTACTTTTTTCCACAAGTTTAAAAAAAATATTAAAAGGTGTATCATTGTTTGTGTCACTACGCCTAAATTAATCAAAAAAATTGTACATGTACTACAATGACATTTTCAAAATATTAATTATTTAATATCTGAACAAAAAATTATTTACAATACTTCAATCACAGCTATGAGAAAATCTCACAATCTCACGTCCCATCTTGCCACTCCCTCCTACCCCCACCCCGAATCCTAAAAGCACCCGCGGCGCATACTCACTTTAATCTAGAGAAATAATATGACTGGTATTTCCCATAATTCACTCCTTCTCTCTACCGAACCCTCCTAGTATTGCCTCATATTTATTCTGCTGATGCCGTAAGAAATGTGGCAACAGGTGCTTGTGACACTTTATACACTTTCTTTTTTTTACCCCCGCGTTACACATCCACCGCGTTTCGTTCCTTAGATTCTACTTCCGATGGATTCTGCATTTTTCATTTTCTTCCTCTTCTCTTTCTTATATAATATTACCTCCTTTCTCTCTGCAATTATTATGGTTGAAATCTATGAGAGGCGATAAAATAAATCTAACCTTAGTACCTTAAAAAGAAAAGACGAGATATTTTAAAACAAGTTATTCAAATAAGGTTTTTCTATTTGAGTTGAGGATGCCTGCAATTATTTTAATTTCAATTCGTACACTAAGCATATTTTCCCAACTCTGTGGGGGATAGTGCTACCAAAGCAATTAAGGCTTGTTGGGACTGTACTAGTAAACTGTTCTCTCCCATTCATTCATAACAAACTTTATCCATTACACCCGTTTCGGGTGGCCGCAAGGTCAAACGCGCTACTCTCGCATAACCTTCCTAATCCCTAAAACAACTAGCTTAGTTAGAATATAATCCTGAAAAACCAAACGCGTAGTAAGAGGAGGTGCTAAAAATAACCTACAAAACCAATAAAAAAAATCATTAGATTATTCTCCACTCCACTGAAGAATGGAGATATCTGGCAGCTATAAAAATTACTAGGATTATTTTCACCTATTCATACGTCGAGTCAAATTATCTGCAGCTGTCACTTTTGATATATATTATCAAAACATATTAAATTAACACTAATAAGCTATTAAAATGTTATCAATGTTGATCACATCCGCATTGAAGGTCGATTAGTCTTAAGGCAGTGGTTCTCCCAATCTTCTCCTTACCACGAACCCTCTGAAGGTAATGGTTTATTTCGTTGTGCCCCCCCCCCACCCACCTCTCTACCTAATCACCCCCACCATTCAAAGTGAAATTAAAAAGCTACGCAAGCATTTATAATATTCTACGTAACTTATTTAATATTAATATAAGAAAAACATACATGAATATGTTTAGTTTAAAGTGCTCATCTCAAGACCTTATGTTCTTGGGTCCAAACCTATCTAGCCGGGGTCTACGGATTTTTATTGAGTGATAAAAAATCAGTATTACAACTTCCTTCGGAGGTGAAGTAGAGTCGTCGGTCCCATATAGATTGTGGCATGTAAAAGAACCCTTGGAAGATATGTGAAAATACCTTTTCTCCAAATTTGGTAGGAACTTTTGCTCTCACTCATAGACATTCTAGTGTGCTGATATGATCTGTTAGTTCAAAAAGTGGACGCTAAATAACTTAAATAAATACATGTTTAGTTGGACAGTAATATATATTAAAAAAAAACAGGTGTCTTATCAAATTTTGACTAGCGAGTATTTTTTTATATGATGCCAAATTACAAATAAAAAATAACTTAGAAATCTAGATTACTTTTGCGGACCTCCACGAGACTCTTCGCGACCCCCATGTTGGGAACCTTTTGTACAAGGTACGGTATCACTATCACAATAGACTGGACTGCCAATGACGGGGAGATTGAGGTTCAAATCCTAATCGTATGAACTGAAAATGGTTTTCCTTAAGTAATTTTTCCTCTCTGCTTTCAAGAAAATGCGGATGAACATCCTTTAAATTCGACATTCCTCATCCCTAAAACATTGGGGCAATTATAACACATGTGTATAACTCGAACGGGTAGTGAGAGGCGGTAAAAATAATGTTAACCGCAAAATATATGTTTGCATTTTCTAAAAGGTGCTTCTAATGATATCCGTAAGTAATTAAGGAATATTTAGCTTGTGGCTGGTCGAATATATAATGAAGTGGAGGGATGAGCTTACTAGTACAGTTCCGTCAAGCCTTATTAGCTCCGTCAAGCCTTATTAGGCCCTGCAACAACCCACGAGCCATCCCTTTTCAAACACTTTACAATTGGTACACGATGGATGGTATTTTACGAGTGGGAAAGGAATTTGGAATGAAGTTAAACATCGGTAAGAAGAAAGTGATGAGAATTGGAAAGGAAGACCTCAATGTTGTTATATTCATTGAAGGTAAGAAACTAGAACAATTAAGGTGCATCCAAATATTTGGTAAATCTGGTGACTTGGTATGGATACTGTACAGAGGAGGTTAAAAGCAGGATAGCTATGGAGAAGGGAGCATAAGGAAGGGTGAGGGGATTACTGACAGTGGAAAGAATCCCGATTGAGTTCAGAAATAGGTTTCCAAAATGTTTCATGTAGAGTGTGGTGACGTATGGATCTCAGACGAGAACAATCAGAAAGAGGGAACAACTTTATTTGGAGGATTTTGAAACGTGGTTGTGGATAAGAGTGAAGAAGGTGAAATAGATGGGCAGGGTGAGGAATGAGGAAGTGTTGAGAAGAGTTGGAGAGGAAAGGAGATATACCATCTTGGTTGGGCCACACACTAGTAGGCATTGTATAATGAAAAGGATCAATGAGGGAAGATAGAGGAAAAAAGAGGAAGAAGAATGTTTGGAATGGAATGCTAACAGATTCAAGAAGGGAAAAGCTACAAACAAATGAAAGAAGACGCCTGGACCGAATAAAATGGAGATGTCCATTTGATATCTGTCTCAAGACAGATTCGCAGAAGAAGAATAAATGGACGAAAATAAACGACGGTTGAATTTAAGTATTTTATGTGAAAACGAATCGTAGAAAGAAACCCTTGTATTGAGCTAGTAGAATTATTATTTCTGACGAAAAGCTCTCTCTACCTAGCTCTCACTCTCTTCAAACTCCATGACATTTGCACAATAACTTCTCATGGGGAGATAAGAGTGATTGATTTGTGAAGCCACCCTCCTTGTAGAGTCTTCCCTCTTATCTTCTCCAACCCCTAACCCATCCTTGATGAAAGTTGCACTTAATAAGTTACTCTGCGTGAGACGGAGGTGTGGATAATGCTGTCTATCACACTCGCAATCAAACAACACATACACACGTCTTGCCTAGGAGCTTTGTTCATGTGTAGAGACTTGGTAAGGTCACATCATACACACTCTTGCCAGGAGCTTTGTTCAAGGTGTAGAAACTTTATAAGGTCACATCATACACAGTATTTCCAAGAGCATTACTCAAGGTGTAGATACTTGGTAGGGTCACATCATACACACGTATTTCCAGAGCATTATCAAGGTGTAGATACTTGGTAAGGTCACATCATACACACGTATTTCCAAGAGCATTACTCAAGGTGTAGATACTTGGTAAGGTCACATCATACACACGTATTTCCAAGAGCATTACTCAAGGTGTAGATACTTGGTAAGGTCACATCATAAACACGTCTTCAAAGAGCATTACTCAAGGTGTAGAGACTTGGTAAGGTCACATCATACACACGTCTTGCCAGGTGCATTACTCATGGTGTAGATACTTGGTAAGGTCACATCATACACACGTCTTGCCAGGAGCTTTGTTCAAGGTGTAGAGACTTGGCAAGGTTACATCATACACACATCTTGCCAGGAGCTTTATTTAAGGTGTAGAGACTTAGTAAGATCACATCATACACACGTCCTGTTAAGGGTTGCAGTAAAAGTATAAAGACTTAGTAAGGTCACGTCATACAAACGTCATGCTTAGGACTGATTCAAGGAGTAGAGGATTAAATGTTATTTTTAATTAGGGGCTAAACACTCTACTACCCTCGCATTAGACTAGGCTGCCAAAGACAGGGAGATTGGGGTTCGATCTTGGTCATATCAACTGAGATTTTTTTTCCTTATGCGGGTACACTTCCTCCAAATTTAACCCAGCCTCATCCCTAGCTCACTAGAGTTATTAATACTTAAGAGTGTAACCCAAATGGCTCGTTGCTATATATATATAAATATAATCTTTGTATGGATTTTAAGTTGAAAATCTTCTATTTTAATATAAAATCCATGGGGAGACTAGAATGAAAGTAGCATAATATTTTATTTAAAAATGGTTTTCCCTTAGGAAATCATCTTTGTTTGTAGATAAGTTTTAAAAACTGGAAGAGTAAAATATGAAATCATGTACGCTTAATATTTTCTTGCGTCTGAAGTGATGGCAGAGCTAAGCGTTTTATTTCATCTCACCTTCTAATTTATCAGCACGACGATCATGTTCTCTAGTCCAAAGAAAAGAGGATTCTGAATAAATAGAGCGAAGATGGGAAAGAACGTCGCAGAGTACTAAGAAAAGAGGAGACCCAGATTTCAATCTACTCTCCCAAGATTTCCCACCTCTTTCCTCTATTCACAAGATTGCACGAAACACAATTTGGACTCGATTCACGTTTATCCATGGCGACGTATACACAATTTTATTCACCTCCACCCCCCCTTTTTCCTCCCGATAAACCACCTTTTACAACGGCAACAAAGGGGAGAGGGGATGAAGCGAAAATCCGAGTACCACACAATATAAATAGATAGAGTATTTGGCGCGGTTTATAAGCCAGCTTATTATAAATTCCAATTTATAGCGTATTGTTGGAAAGCTTTCTTATTTTCTGGTTTATTTAAACGAACTTTTCATTTTTACTGCTGGTTTCCAATTTAATTTATGAACCTGAGACATGAACCCCAAAGAAATAAATGATACTGTGTACCGTAAATCAAATTTTTCTCTCTTTAAACTTAAAATAAATACATTTACTAAAAACTAGTAAGATTTGTCAAACAAAATAATATAAGTTACATTGTTGCAGAAACACTTCACCTAAGAGTATCAATGAAATAATATACAATGTTACAGAAATATTGAGTAGAGAGGAGAATATCTGTCTTCCAAAGAGAATGACAATCAATTTCATGTTTCAAATTAGGCCTACTCCATAGACATATTTATGTTTGCTTTATCCTCGAAGCTACTGGTTTTATAAAAATTATTCCAGTTTCAAACATTTTTATTTTTTGTAGTACTATAACTTTACAATGGTAAGCTAGTTCGTATCTCAAATAGTTGTGGAGATATTCTCAAAATTGGACATTTTTGCAAATGTATAGTGCCCTCAAATTCATTTTCATGGGAAAATGAAAATTGCCATTTTGTTTATAATGTTAAAAAATACTTAGATACAAAATTTAATCAAAATCTTTAGAACGTATTTTGAGAATATATTTTTTCTCTGTTTGACCTTCAGTTAACTACCCTTTATTTTGAGGTTAAACATTTAATTCCATAAACCCATTGGGGGGACAATATGGAAACTCTAGATACCAAGTTTTAGCCCTATTGGTGAAATTGGTTTCAACTCTAGTCCGAAATACAGACAGCCAAACGTCAACCCAAAAACTACTTTTTCGGGTCCAGGGGGTCATGCAACGTCAACATTTATAAAATAAAATTGAGTTCAATTTTTTTGACGACAACAATACTTCTCTCTTCGAGGGGTCGAGAGAAAGTAAAAAGGAGAAGAGAAAATTGCAAAGCCTTAATATGTGGTGCTAGAGGAGAATATAAAGGATAAAGTGGACAGATTGGGCGACTAGTTTAGTCGTTCTAAGAATAGCTAATGTAAAAAGATAATTGAGTAGACGATTACGAAGTAAGACCAACTGGATTGGTCACATTATGAAAATAAATGGCCAATGGAGTGATTTCATAGACGTCAAGGTGAAAGGGAGAAGGGGAACAGGAATACGGCGATGGATGCCCTCAAACAAAGAGAGAAGATACGTTTCAGGATTTAAAAAAAGGAGGCTGCTGATAGGAAATGATGGAGGAGTCAATTTGGACAGATAAACGGATCTGTAGAAAGAAAAAAATACCCAATAATAATATAAATTCTACTATCAATTTTCGTTATTATAATAACCAGCAGTGGTCAGTGCACCAGGCTACGAGCCTAAGATCCCAGGTTAGATTCCCTGCTGGTACCTTGGGTATTCTTTTCCGAAAGGGGAGTTACCCCAACGGTCACCAGTGTTTGGTTATTTAGCCTTAAGTTAGGTTGTAAACGTTTCCACTGGTCCCACAACCTCATACTATCACCCTCATACTCACGATTACCCTCATACTATCACCTTCATACTCACGATAACCCTCATACTATCACCCTCTTCTATCACCCTCATACTCACTATCACCCTCATACTCACTATCACCCTCATACTCATCTCTTCAGGACATGGAAAGATTTGCCACGGAAAGGATGTAGGATTAGTCCATTCGGGCGTCCACTGGGCAAAGGTACTGACTAACCTTTTCTCAAACTGGGCTCTGAATGATGTAGCCCAGACGCGCAATATTATTACTACTACTATAGTGCTGGCCAACAGTCTAGATGCCTATACCAGGCTAGCAAGGACCACATAAAAAGGAAAATATAGAGAAAAATTACGTAAGAAAGCAATAAACGTGGCCTATAACTAAAAAAAATTAGGAGGTGGACACACTAAGTTGATACAGTTGATTAAATCAAATATATCATTGGAGTTATTTATAGAAAATCATTCAAACTTTTTTTTTTCATGAATTACAAATACTCTAAGATTTTATTTGTAATATTAATAAAAATAATCTCAATTTACTTTATTATATGATATTAAAATTCAAATTAATAACATATTTTAGTAACCGTCTGTATTATTCATGTGCATTTAAAAATAGGAATTTAAAAAAAATGAATTACTTTTAAAAAAATAATTTAAAACAGGGTTGTAATCTAATCAATTTAATATAGTTTTGTTGATAAGATAAAATAAGACCATCTTTTGGTTTTAACAAGAATGTAACCCGTCTCGGTGGAGTAGTTAGCTAACGTGCCAGTCGTGTTGAGCTCGACTGTCGAGGACGGGGAGATCGAGGTTCGAATCTCGGTCGGGTGAACTGAGGTTTTTTTCCCTAAATGGTTTTCCACTCTCCCTCCATGCAAATGCGGGTTCACTTCCTCTAAATTCAACCTCCCCAATTTCTAACCCATTAGTGTAATTAGTACTTAAACGTATAACCCGAACGGGTAGTAAGACGAGGTGCTAAGTATTATTATATTATAACAAGAATGTAATGCTAAAAGTGTTAGTGTGAAAATGCGTCACTAAACAAAGCCGCATTTAAATTTATCAAATTCTTGAGCACAGGAAAGAGAGAGAGAGATACAATAGAAACCCGTTAATCCGTGATTAATGGCTATCCGGGAGACTCTTTTGACCATCAGGAGCCGAAAGGCGACATTTCACCGGTCTAGTCTCTCTCCAACTGCTTTGCGATCGATTGATCAGAGAGCAATCATAAAATCTATTTTTAATTACTTTTTGTTACAGATAAAATAACATCTTAATCCTCTTTCTATATCATACTAAATAAATATTTTTTCTAATGAATTACATATTTCCAATTTTTTACATTCCTAATATGAAAAATTCCTAAATATATGGATTTTATGGAATTTGGACTGTCCAGATTGGACCTGGTCCCATTAAATTCTGATGAACGCGTTTCTAATGTCTTACATATTTTAATTTAAAGACTATCTTCACTATCGTTATTATTATTGAAGGTATTATTATTATTATTATTATTATTATTAGCACCGCGTCTTACTACCCGTTCGAGCTATACGCACTTAAGCTGATGTGTAATGATAGGGTGATTGTGAGATAAAATGGAGGACCTACAGCTTAACGTGGAATCCGAACCCCGGTGGAGGCCTGGCATTTCTCACATTCACAATTTGTGAATAATACACGTCTTGTAAGAGGTGAAGGAAGGGTTTGGAAATCAGATAAATCTGTGCTGGGACCGAGGATTGAACCCGGACCCCCAGCACAGAAGTCTGACACCTTACCCCTAGACCACCAGGTCACCTATTATTTAAGTTATGCGCATATTTCTTACCCTGTTTTGCACAACTTAGATAATACATTTAGACCCATTCGGGTATAGAACTAGTCTCTCACAATTCATTTATCAAAACTCGAAGTTCAACGACTCATAGCTTTTGACTATGATCTGACAGACTTTCTTTTTACACAATCTCTTGTTACCCGTCTGAACCATCCACATTTAGTTACATTAATAAAATAGGGATTAGTATAGTATACATTTCATTAAGTAAACCAGCATTCGTGCGTGGGGAGAGTGGAAAACCATTTATGAAAAACCATTCACAGCACACCTGACCGGGATTCGAACACCAACCTCCATGTAAATGGCAGTCCAGTCTATTGCAAGAGTGATGCCTTAGTTCATAGAAAGGCAAACTACGGCCATCGGGATAAATACGGCCCACCGATGTGTTCAATACAGCCAACGGGAGATATAATTTAAATGTCTTGTGTTGTGAAACAGGCTTTTTTTTTTAATCACACAAAATTGTATTTTTATAAAACCGTGGCAAAATCAACATTTACAAACTTGGTAAATCATGCCCAAAAATATATGGCAGTTTTTGGGTTCTCATATTCATACGAACAAGTATTTATATCCATGAAACTTATGAAAAGTGATCTTATAAACAAACTTAATGTCTTCTCTCTTGAGAATCACCTTCTCTCAGTTTCACTGACTTCACAACCCAGCATAATAATCTTCTGAACGGATTTAAAAACATACTAAGCCACTAATTTATTTAAACTTATTCATGTCTGTCTATTTTCTATGTTTATAATTTTTTAAAGTGAATTTAGACCGTCCTTTTTTTTTCGTTTGGCCATTCTTTAAGTTAATCTTCATACCCCTTCCTTAAAACATGGGACCACCAAAGTGAGTGGATATAGAATATTTAGTTGATGATTTAGTTATTTTCTAGAACTGTTTTCTAAACTACCGCTATAAATAAATATATATAGGCCTATATGTAGAGTTATATACAGCTAACAAACTAACCTAATCTTCTCCAAATATAATAGACAATAAATAAATAAATTTATCAAAACTTTTAAACACTTTTTTTTAGATTACCTCAAAGTGTTTTGAACACGTAGAATCGCAGACTGACTGAACAAGTCGATCAATTTCTGAAACGTAATGTTTCAACTCCCTCGATCAAAAGCAAAGGCCAATGTGAAAACTTTCTGATTTTCAAATTCTTGTACTTTTTATTCCGTAGAGACTAGATTGGAGGGGGGGTAGGGGGGAAGAGAAAAATAGAGAGGGGAGAACGGGGGTGTAGTTCAAAAATGTTCTCCTCAACCAATTCCCCCCCCCCCCTTTTCACCCTCTTTTCTTTGTAGATCTCAAGGGTGCGCGAACGTTCCCGTGTCGAGCGCAGCTGGAAAACAGCATCCCTTGTTTGACAAGGGTGGAGGGAAGGGGGTGCAGTTCCAATATAAGAGTAGCTTGAGCGTTCCGGGACAAATATAACAACCCCTATTCTTTGGTTCTTATTTCGACCGATAGAGCTGCAAGATTTAGAAAGTATTTTAAAATAAAATATAACACAACATTTATAAATAACAATTTTACCAAATGTTTGATAATAAATTACAGGAAAGATGTCGACATGATGAGATTGTACAATGTTGACAATTTTAGAACAAAATAAATGTATTAGTAGTCACTATTTGCAAGAGTCTCTGGATTTATACTAAACTTCTAAAATTGGCATAGCTTTTGTCAACCGTAGCATCAGAACATAATTTTTTTTATTATTATCTAGCACCTTGTCTTACTACCCGTTCAGGTTAAACGCCTAAGTACTAATTACGCTAATGGAGTAGGAATTGTGAAGGTTGAGTTTAGAGGAAGTGAACCCGTATTTGCGTTGAGGAAGAGTGGAAAAGCATTTAGGAAAAACCAACCCCAATAGCAGAACATAAATAATGATGAAGCGATCGCTAGACAGAATACCCCTAAATATAATACCACTACATTTAATACCACTAAACAATACCCCCAGACTGAATACCACTAGACAGAATACCCCTACATTAATACCAACAAGCAATACTCCCATGCAGAATGACACTACATTTAAAACCACTAAACAATACCTCCAGACGGAATACTACTTTAGTTAATACCATTAAACAATATCCCCAGGTCAACCTCGATAGTCTTGGGATAAATTTCTCATCTCAGGACTCGATGTTCGTGGGTTCAAGCCCAGCTGGGGTCGACGGATTTTCCTTGAGTTCCACAGCGCAACTTCCTTCGGAGGGGAAATAAAGCCGTAGGTCCCATGTCGAATGTGGTAGGTAAAATAACCCCGGAAGGTATGTGGAAATAGCTTTCCCAGCGCTAAATTGGTAAACCCTTTCGCGTGCGTTCATAGAAATTTTCGTACGCTGATATAATGAGTCTGTTCAGAAAGTTCAAGTTAAATACCTCAAATAAATGAAAATACCCGCAGACGGAATACTACTATATTTAATACCACTAGACAATATCACTTGTTTTTTTTTCTACATCTCTTTTCTGAAGGTTTTTTTTTTCTGTTTGAAGTTACAGAAACCCTACGCGCTGGTTAAACCTCCCTTGTGTACATTTTTATTTTCGGCACGTGCTTTTGTGAAATATTTGATTTGATTCTGAAGGGAGCAATAAGTTTAGGGAATACTCAGACATCTTGAGCACGCGTAACTTTCCACCGGATGGAATTGAAATGTATTGCTTTCAGATTTAAATTTAATGCAAACAGGAGTATGTATACATACATACATACATACATACAAACACATAAATACATATATACACGCACGTATGGACTAGTATGTTTCATATCAAGGCGCACAGAGGGAATTTAACAACGAAACGTAGGTTGAGGGGAAGTATGAAAGATTGATACAAGAAGTGAAAAAAAATACACACTTCAGGAGAACAAATTGAGGAATTTCAGACAAAGTGAATGGACATGAAAGATAAAAGGCAAAAATAAATATATTTACATTGAGGAGAAAAACAGAGGAATAGGAAAATAATACAAACACGTTTTATGTATTTAATTTTACAAATAAATTCTACGCCTCTAATTAAGTTTTTTCCGATTTTAATCAACGCATTTCACCGAATAAACCAATATTGTTTGTTTGAAACTGATTATAATACGTGTAAAGTGAGTTAAAACTAACAAATTAAACTAATTAGGTGGTTGAGACTCGTGATAATTTTATTTAATTATCAATCAACGTCCGGGTTATTCGTTATAGTTTTTGGGGGTTTAGAGGGTACAAGGGGGCTACACATATTATAATTTATTATTTACAAGCTTCAGTGACCGCATGGTCTAATGCGTCAATCTAGCAATAGATTGGACTGCCGATCGGGGTTTCAATCCCTCTCGGGTGTACTGAGGTTTTTTCTAAAGGGTTTTCCCACTCTATCTCCATGGGAATGAGGATACACTTCCTCTAAATTCAACCTTACTCATCCCTAACGCATTAGTATAACTAGTACATTGGCGTGTAAACTGAACGGTTAGTATGACATGGTTCTTTATAAAACTGTTGAACGAACCGAGCCTATGTCAACTTAAATTAATAGAATTGGTCCATAATTTTCTTTTTATGATTTTTTAAATTTTTCTACTGATAATCCTACGAAGAATAATGAACGTAATTACATTCACATCCATCTCGTACCAAAGTTAGTTCACTCAATAAAATAGTTGTACCGAATTGTTTGAGTCTAGTCAAGTCTACGACTGGGGATACCCCTTGACTTTTGTGATTTGAATGGACTGAACTTGACTCGTTCGATGTGAAATTAGCCTTAGTCCTTTGATACCGACTCTTTTTCAACTGCAGAATGAGTTATCAGAGGATCCTTACGCTCCATTGAGTCCTAGCGAACCAAACAATCCACTGGATTATATTAATTTATTTATGATTAACCCTTAGTAAAACCCCCTTTCACGTTCGTATTAAGATAATCTTCAAACAGAATGGAGAGGTTAGGTTTGTGAGGAGAAAGAGAGAGATACTCCCTGGTACATTTGAGATTTCGATCTTCTTATATCCCCTTTACCTCCCCTATCCAACTCTGGGATACCAACCCTCACTTCATCATGGGTTTTCAAGATCTCACCCCACTGCTTCTTCTTTTGCAACCCCCGAGCACCCACCCTACCCCTACAACCATCCCTTACCACTTTTTTCCCCCCTCCAACCCTCCGGCACTTAGAGCAGGCAGAAGCGTCACGACGCTTAGAATGCCTATACGAGACGCTAACCAACGCTCGATGAACCAAGAGGCAATCCACTCTCTGAGGCAGTTTCTTCTCAAACATTTCCTAGTAACGGACCACTTGATAAGTGTTCGACACACACGCGGACCACCCACCTTAACATACTACCTACCTGTCTTCTTGTAGGAGAGGAATTTACCTAATGAAAGTGTTTATCACCAGCTTCGCTGGCCACATGGTCTAATTCGCTACTCTCGCAGTAAACTGGACTGCCGATGACGCGGAGATTGGGGTTAGAATCTCGGTCGGATGAACTGAGTTGCTTACAAAATTGTTTACTAGTCTACCTCCACACAAATTCGAATATACTTACACTAAATTTAGCCTTCCTAATTTCTAAAATCATTAGCTTAATTAGTACATAAGTGTATAACCCGAGTGGGTGGTAATACGCGGTGCTAAAAAAGGTGTTTATCAAGCAATAAAGACAACATATTTATTTGCCCATTTTACAACCCAATTTTCATAGGAAGAGCCCTATCAGACAGCTATAAACGATATTAATATGGCGTAAAATCAGATAATATGTCAATTTTGTGATTTAGTAACTTTTTTTTTAATGAATTTAGGATCTTCTTATGAAAATTGGACTGTACTTATGGAACAAAGTATAACTGAATAGTGGAGTTAGGCTGTAATGGTAGGGTGATTATGAGATGAAATGGAGGACCTACAGTTTAACGCGGGATCCGAACCACGGTGGAAGCCTGGCATTCCTCACATTCACAAATTGTGATTAATACACGTCTTGTCAGAGGTTAAGGAAGGTTTTGCAATCGGATAAATCTGTGCCGGGACCTAGGATTGAACCTCGCACTCCCAGCACAGAAGTCTAACACCTTATCCCTAGACCACAAGGTCACCTTTTAATATAAAAATTATTGTAAGCATGAACAATTTGTTCCCGGAAATTTTTATTGATAGTTATGTAATCACACGGCCTAAATTGAGAGGCCTGCTTGTTTAATATCGTTTGCTCTTGACTGTGAATGACAAGACGAGTATTGCAAGGTGTCGTGATTAGCTTGTAAGTAAATATAACATATGCGCTGACAACATAAACAGGGTGTCAGCATTCCTCACGTAAACCAGGCCATAAGACAGAATAAAAACGAGTGTGTCCAGTTTATTTTAAAAACCACACCTAGACTTATTTTAAAATCAAATAAGATTATGTCACACCATTCATTTTGTGCGGACCACTTTTACACCTCCAAGAACCACGGTTTGACTGCTCTAAGCGGTAAAATAGAGGGACAGGGTTGGTATTACTGATGAAGACATGCTGGCTCGGGAATCAATCACAGACGGATGAACAATGGAGTTGGTTTTTATCGCACTGTGGTTTATCACCCATGCTCCAGGCGTATGAATATACTTTTATTTTACCCTGAAAGTTAAGAATCTTACCTTGATGGATTACACTATGGCTCTAACCTATAACACACGCCATAGTGTAATTCTCAGGTAACAGAAAATGTACATTTCTATGAAAACTCTGCTCCTTTACTAATTCTTCATCCACTTTATTCATATTTTCGTGAACTAATTGTATAAGGACGAAAAGGTGTAATTGAACGTAAATGTACACTATATTTGCGTGGAAGGAGAACGGAAAAACACTTTAGGGAAAACAGCACTCCACTCGCTGGTGTTTGAACCCTGAACTCCCCGTCACCAACAAACCAGGATAAATGAGTTGACATTTAGACCGTGTGCCAATAAATAAATAAAATACATCTTTTAATCAATTTAAATACTAAAATAAAGTTAATCTTCTGACATGCACCCTTAAGTGAAGTTGCTCGCACCCCTTTCAAAACTTATTTTGTCCGAACTATCGAATTCTTGGTGGTGGTGGTGGGGTGGTCTTACTCGTCCAGACGTCTTGGTTCCCAGACGGGGGCTAAAAAGAGGATGATAAAGTGCGACAATATAAGAGATAAACAAGGAGGAGGAGACAGAACAAAGTGTAAGTGGTTAAGATAGGAGACGGGTTGAGAAGAAAGGGGGTTGGATGGTGATGGGGGGGACTGGAAGGAGAGACACCGTTGACATTATGGAGTAAGATATCCTTTTCTTTCTCCGAGCCCCTCGGGGTTGCAACGCATGAGGGGATGAATTCGTAATGGTGCCCTTTCGCGTCTGCGTTTCAATCAACAATATTATAAGACATGAAGTCAGATATATATATATATATATATATATCCTGCCCCGTGGTGTAGTGGTCAGTGCACCTGACTACGAGACTAGGGGTCTCTGGCTCGACTCCTGGCTGGTACCGTAGGGTATTTTTCCCGAAAGGGTAATCACCTCCCCAACGGTCACCAGGGTTTTGTTAATAAGGCTTATTTATATTAGGTTTAAGTGTTTCTACTCGTTCCATCACCCTCATACTCACTATCACACCTCATACTCACTATCACACTCATACTCACTATCACCCTCATCTCAGCTCATCGGGACATATAAAGAACCTTCACGAAAAGGATGTACGATTAGTACGTACATTCAGGCGTCTTCTGGACAACGGTACTGGCTAATCTTTCCACAAATGGAGCTACGTGATGTAGCCTAGACACGCAACATTATTATCTACAACATAATTATAAGACAAACTTAACAACAATTATCATTAGTTTAATACTTAACTGAATGTAGTAATGTTACAGTAAATGCGATATATAAAAAGTATGTTAAAATTTATTTCTCTTTTCTTAGTTACACTTGTGCTCAAACATTTTTTAAACACTCGGATTTGAAATATAATATTCGTGGTTCTTAGGTAAATTGAAGATAAGGTTCCGTAAAAAAGATTGGGCTCTATCTAAATAATGGCACCAATCGGGATGGGAACGATAAAGGTAGAATTTAGAAGAACTGTAATAGAATTTGTATAGAAGGAAAGTGAAAATTCATCAAAGGGAAGAACAAATAAATCCTCAGCATACCGGATCAGAATCTCCTCTACCTCCATTATCGGTAATCCAATCTAATGTGATAATGACGTCTTAGACCGTACGACCACAAATAAAGGTAGATATGGGTCATATAATGGAATGGTTCCTAACCTTTTTTAGACTAGCACCCACTTCTAAGAGAATTGGATGCTGGGCTAACGCCACACCCCCCTACCTCCCACCCGAGTACGGGTACCCAAATCTCTCATCACTCACACAACCTCGCGGAAATGCCATGTTGCCAGATGGACACTTGTTTAAAAAAAACTTATCACAAAATAGCTGCACTTTTTTTCGTTACAGTCCTTATGACTGGAACACACGTTAAAACATGACTTATGTTAAATGTTTATAAATAAACGAAATTAAACATATTGTCAAAATTATAGCACAAAAATATTATAATAAATTCAAGACTATTTTGTTAAATATTTTGAAACCTGTTATTATTTACATACAATTATTGCTGTAATATCCATAAAAACCTAAACGCCCCCTCATATCGTCCCCTTACAATTTACCACTCCCCTGGGAAAAAAAAGCCCCCCGGGGGTGTAGGGTGTGTGTGGTACCACCAGGTCGGAAACATTGGTATAACAGACAGTTTTCTTGTGGTTTTCCGTCTAACTAGTAATATCGTCACTACCCACTTCGGTGGTCATGTGGTCTAAGACGCTACTCTTGCAGTAGGCTAGACTGCCGATCGAGGTTCGAATCTCAGTTGGGTGTACTGAGGTGGTTTTTCCAAAATAGTTTTCCATTTTTGTCTCTCTCTTCACACAAACGCAGGTATACTTCCTATGAATATAACCTACTAATCCCTAAAATCATCATCGTAATTAGTACATAAGCGTACAACCCGAAAGGATAAGACGCATTGATAAAAATAATAAATATATCGTCGTTTTTGAAGGTTTCCTCGACAAAGAATATTCACTATCTAAGAAGAGTTAAACACTCAATTCAAATTTAGTTCTTGTTTTCTGTCCTATTACCTATCCGAAATATACACATGTGCTAGCGATGAGTGGTAAGCTATAATCTTAGAGGAGGTGTGTTTGAATCTGCTTGGAGGATGTAAAAGTAATTAAAAAAAAAAAAAGAAAATCGCATTACGTTGGGCTGGGTTTTGAACCTCGCTTACCTGTTACCGACAAACCAGGCAATAAGAAACTCACTCCGTTCACATACGAGCAACCGTGGTTTTATATACGTGACCATATTTTCTCAAATAAAAATATATTGTTACAACAAATAGGGGTGGAAAGAAGAAGGGTGGTGATAGGGGGAAAATTTAAATGTATGCTAATTTTCATTATCATCGTCACTTGTTTAAGCTATTATCTTATCATCTAATAATTTTACACCTGAATATATTTACTAGCTAACCCATTATTATAGTATTTATGTTTAATTTTTGTAGTAGCATGTGTACATTATAATATATCCAGAATTAACCGTTTACATTTTATGAATGTATAATTTTGCATACATAATTAAAACAACATATTTTATATATATATATATATATTAAATTTTTTAGTTATAGTTTGATAAAGATTATGGTAAAAAGCTATAAATATTTTCACAAACAAGTACATTTACTCTAAAACCAAGCCTAAACAACAAAAACAACAAACAATAAAGGAGACAATTATAGACTTTTAAAAAACAAGCGAGAAGACGACGATAAAGTTATTAAAAACAAACATAAAATGGCTAAAAAAACCTTTCATTCCATTTCATTTTCCTTCCAGATTATTTGAGTAAAACCGCCGTACATCATGAGCAGTTCCTGTCAGAATGGAATACGAACTGCTCTGTTTTGTTTGACGCAGCCATAGATCAAGCTAACCCTCCTTCACACCCCTCCTCACCCCAACCCCCTCATTTATATCCATCACACAGCTTCTTTACACCTTACGTGATCAATTTGTTATCTCCGAAGATTCAATCGTACATTTTCTTCTCTTTTCTTCACTTTTCTCACCTTTACCCTCCCCCCTTATTTTCTTCTAACCTCTAAGGATGTCTTCTGGGAAGTAGGAGAGGGGGTGGAGTATTGAAAACATCCACCTAACCTGTTTTCACCCATCTTTTATCCATCTCTACATCCGATTCTTTCCCTGTATTTATTTCTTTCTTTCTATACAAAATTTACAATTTCATTTTTTATGGCTCTCGGCAATTCCATCAGCGAGTAGTATTTTTAATAGATCTAATATTTGTTTTTTAAATAGCATTTGTAATGTATTTATACATACTACAAACGCTACTCGCTGACGTAACAACCGATATATATCTCGGCTACTCCATCAGCGAGTATATGTATACATTTTATTTGAAAGAAATACATTCTTGAGGCCAGAGTCACATATGCTTTATTTTATGTATATATTATTATATTGTACAAGGATATAGTTCTCATCTTACTTAAATGGTGAAAAATGTAATCTTACAATTTTAGTTTTGTTGGGAGTAAATTTCATCTGCATTGGTGATTTAAGGCGTCAGACTCATAACAGAATGGGTTTTCGCTGACGGAGAGCTCAAGGTTCGAACCTCAACCAGTTTAACTTGAGAGGTAATTCTCCACATGTGATTTATCAATTTTGTTTATCCATTACTTCTCCTTGCTAATGCGGGTGAACTTTTATAAAGTGGCCCTTCAGATACTTTCATCAATATTAAGCCGTTAATAACTTTGGTCCAGTCGAAAACCTTAGCTCAGTATGTAGCGCATCTGTCTACGGAGTTAAGGGTCCTGGGTTCGATTCCCGAAATAGCCTAAAAATGTATCATTGGTGAAATGTAAGTTTACCCTTTCACAGTGATGAATTAATGGCCGGGAGTCTGGATGTTGTGTCTGTCCTGTATTTAAAATTAGTATAATTAGTCCATAGTCGTATAACCTGAACAGGTGGTAAGACGCGGTGCAAAAAAAAAAACAATAAAATTTGGTGCTGAAATGTTCCTATAGGAACAAATAAAATAAAACAAACGAAAATTATATTAAATTAAACTCAAAAACTTATTTTAATTTCTTATTGTCATAACTACGGAGCAATATTTAAATATTTAACAAGGGGGTGGGGTGGGTCACAGTTCCATCTATCCCACTGCCCGACACCTTATCGTTACAGACATTTTTGGGTCATCGATAGTAGTGGTACTTGGTTCTTCGGAGCCCAGGGTCCCGAGATCGAGTTCTGTAGAGGCACCGCGTAGTAACAGTCAACTTGCTTGGTCTAAGTATTCACAAGTAAAGCCAGTTCTTCCACAAGCATGGGTGTCCATTTTTCTTACTCTTTATCTTACGACCAACATCACATTTTTGTATCTTTTTTAGTATCTACTATTAAACTAAAATTCACAAACCTGCCTATTATTTCGAACCCCCACAACTTTGCCTGCAAACTTGCTCCTCCCGCAAGCTGTTCCGACAGAACGAATCCACATGGGGTAGGCCACGACATTATAACATTGATACAGAATAATAATTATTTATGATACAAGTGCTTTTTGAGTAGTAAAAATGTTTGTTAATGCTACCGCATCTTACTACCGATTCGGGTTGAACGCACATGTAAAAAATTACGCTAATTTGTTAAGGATGAGGAAAATTGAATTTACAGGAAGTGTACCCGCATCTGAACGGAGGAAGAGTGGAAAACTATTAGAAAGAACCACCCTCAACATACTCAACTGGAATTTGAACCTCAAACTCCTCGTCTTGGGCAGTGTAGTCTAAGACGCCTTAAAATATCCGACCATCGAAGAGGGGATTTAAAATAAGTGTTAATAATTTAGTTGTTTTCTAGAAAATGTTTTCTTAACTGCTAATTATGGGATATAGTTCCAATCTCTCAAGGTTTGGTGATTATGTTGACCTACTTACGACGTTGTCAAATATTGCTTATCACATTAAAAATAAAACATCTGTCGTGGCATTGAGTGTAGCAGGAATATAGATAATTCATATGGATTGTAATTTTTTTTCAGGTTATTACAGTAATTAAAACTGAGTTAAGATAACATTTAACTTACATAGTATCCGTTTTGGTGGCCACATGGTCTAAGGAGTCAGTTCCGTGATAGACAAGATTGCCGATGATAGGGAGATCGAGGTTAGAATCCCGGTCGGGTGTACTGAGGGTAGTTTTCTCTAAACTGTTTTCTACTCTCCCTCCACACTTCCTCTAAATTTAGTCTACCTGATTCCTAGTTAACTAACGTAATTAGTACATAGGTGTGTAATCTGAACGGGTGGTAAGACGCTATAAAAAAATTGGGAGACTCATAATTTTGAGTTTGAGACCCCATAGGAATCCTTGAGGATCCTTGAAGATCTTAAAGTAGGAAAAAAAATATTAAAATTTCCTGATTAGAGTTATTTCTCTATATAAAACAAAATCATCAAAATATTATGTTAAAATGTTTTTGTAAATAAATTAATTTTCTTCTTGTTTTAATCAATTAAGTCTTCCCTTCCTACCATTTGAGTCAAGGGTAACAAGTTTTGTCGGGGAGTATTTCAAGGCTATAAAAAAACTGGTCTCTTATCTTCAAACTATTTCCGGTGGATGTCTACTTTGCTAACCACTTATGGAATTAGTTCACAAAGTAATGTACAGTAAGAGGGAAAACAGTAGTTTCAAAAGTTGAGATACGATATACATAATAATTGTCTTTTAAACTTTATTGAGTTAATTTATTATGAGTGCCAATAGATGAAAAACAAAGAGAGCGTAGGAAAACACTAATTAGTAGATTTAATTCCGTACGACATGGTAAGCATTAGATTTTAAGTTGTGAATTAATTTAAGTTATTTATCTTACACTTAGTATTTTTTATCATTGCTGTTCACATTTTTAATCAGTAAAATGTTCATTTATCATTGTGTTATGGTCTAAATAGGTAAAGGGCTATATAAACAAGAATCTTAGGTTTATGTCTTATGTTTAATAAATTGAACACTATAGCTTCAATATTGATCGAAAAAAAAAATGAACTTAAAAAACATAATATACAATTTAAACAAAATTGGTTTCTTGATTAAATCTAATTTATCATGTATCACAAACTAATAAGTGATGACTCACTTCAGTGCCCGATTGGTCTAAGGCATCACTTTAGTGCTATACTGGCCTGAAAGTGACCGGGAGATTGGGGTTATAATCCCGGTTGGGTCCACTGAGGGTGGTTTTTCATAAACGGTTTCCCACTCTCCTTTCAGGCCATTGGTGGTAGATTACCTCTATAAATCTAACTTGCTCACCCCTACTTAATTAGAGTAATCATCATACATGCGCATAACCTGAACAGGTATTAAGACGTTGTGATAAAAATAAACCAAAATAAAACGTGATAGTTGTACATAGGATCAGGCCTAATACCAATATAAATTTCAATTAATTGAAAAATTTCAGTGGTTCTATTCCTGTATTCAGGTTGTCATTTTTCACCTAAGCTAATAATTTCTTTAAAACTTTGAATTTTATATGTTATTTAAAATACATACAATTCTTCTTCTTGAAAATTAATACACCCCCAATTCCCATTCTCAATAAACGTGTGTGTTTATATACAATTTTGTTTTCATATATTTTTTCGAAAATTTAATCTTTTATCAGTTAATTACTTCATGAAATTATAAAAAAAATCTTTGATACCATGACCTATATGATTTTTTTTTCCTATTTAGATGAAAATATGGCTTCTAATATTGACGACATATTTTACAACGATGAATGATATAAATGCAGCCATTCCTATTTCCAGAGCAGACACTTTCTTGAGGGATGACCCAGTGCCTTGCATAGAAACAATTCAAGTGGGATGTGATTTAAATAATGAAAGTCCCGAAACTTTCGATCCAACTATTGTTACTCAAAAATATTACGTAGACAAAGAAAAACATATTTCATCGCCTTTAAGAGAGGCAGAAAATAGTGTAATAAATATGAAAGCTTCACCACCTTTGACCTCAAGTTTACCAATAATAATAAATGGTATAACTTTATATCCACATACTATTGTTTTCATGAGCTACGTCATATTGATAATGTATTCTTCTGCAGCATTAGATTATTCATGCGATGAAGATGCATTATTAACTGCTCCTGCAAGTTGTTTCAAAACAGCTAAAGTTCCCTCAGTGGTAGAATCAACTATTTCAAATACTGAAGATAAAATTTCATCTTCTTTTACGAGTACACAAATTAGTTTTGACATTAAAGAATATTTTTCCCCTAGGGAGTTAGGCTCTTCTAATAATGAAGAAGGTAGTACAAAATCTTTATTTACCGATGCTTCAAGTTCTTATGAAAATCAATTAGACACATCGATAACGAAAGAAAATCTATTATCTTCCTCTAATGATGCTAGAGCCATTTATAAAACAAAAGAAGATTCTTCTCTTGAAGACTCATACTTTCCAAAAACTAAGGAGAAAACCTCAATTTCTTCAAGTAATTCTGAGGAAAAACTATCATACAAATCACTAACGGAAGATGGAATATTATCTTCTCCTAATAATGCCAGAGCTAGTTATAAAACAAAAGAAGATTCTTCTCTTGAAGAGTCAAACTCTCCCAGAACTGAAGAGAAAACCTCAATTTCTTCAAGTAGTTCTGAGAAAAAACAATCATACACATCCCTGACGAAAGATGGAATATTATCTACCCATAATAATGCTAGAGCTATTTATAAAACAAAAGAAGATTCTTCTTTTGAAGAATCATACTTTCCCAGAACTGAAGAGAGAACTTTAATTTCATTTAATATTTCAAGAACAAATTCAGAAGATTCTTCGTCTATAAAACCAACTTATACAAAAAATGAAGAGAAAATCTCATTTTTAACTACTACCGGTCCTACAAGAAATATTTATAATTCAATAGATGCTACTTCATCTAATAAACCAACTTATTTAGTTGATCAAATCTCATCTTCAATTAACTCTTCAAGAAATAAGTCTTATACATTAGACACGACTTTGTCTAAAACTACAAATTCTTCAAGTAATGAATATATAGCTTCATCTTCAACTACTACTGCAAGAAGTAATTCTTATACAATAGATGCTACTTCATCCAGAAAGCCAACTTTTTCAAGTAATGAAAATAAGATCTCATCTTCAACTACTACTGCAAGAAATAATTATTATACAATATACGATACTTTATCAACAACTACAAATTCTTCAAGTAATGAAGATAAAACATCATATTCAACAACTACTATAAAAAGTAATTCTTCAACAATAGACAATAATTTATCAGCAACTATAAATTCTTTAATTAATGAAGATAAAACATCATCTTCAACTACTACTAAAAGAAGTAATTCTTCTACAATAGACCATAATTTATCAGCAACTACACATTCTTTAAGCAATGAAGATAAAACATCATCTTTAACTAGTACTGCAAGAAGTAATCATACAACTGAAACTACTTTGACTGCAACTCCAAATTCTTCAAGTAATGAAGATAAAACATTATCTTCAACTACTACTATAAGAGGTAATTCTTCTACAATAGACGGTCATTTATCGACAACTACAAATTCTTTAAGTAACGAAGATAAAACATCATCTTCAACTACTACTAAAAGAAGTAATTCTTCTACAATATACGATAATTTATCAGCAACTACACATTCTTTAAGCAATGAAGATAAAACATCATCTTTAACTAGTACTGCAAGAAGTAATCATACAACTGAAACTACTTTGACTGCAACTCCAAATTCTTCAAGTAATGAAGATAAAACATTATCTTCAACTACTACTATAAGAGGTAATTCTTCTACAATAGACGGTCATTTATCGACAACTACAAATTCTTTAAGTAACGAAGATAAAACATCATCTTCAACTACTACTAAAAGAAGTAATTCTTCTACAATATACGATAATTTATCAGCAACTACAAATTATTTAAGTAATGAAGATAAAACATCATCTTCACCTAGTACTGCAAGAAGTAATCATACAATTTACACTACTTTGTCTGTAACTCCAAATTCTTCAAGTAATGAATATAAAACGTCATCTTCAACTACTACTGCAAGCAATATATCAACTGTAAATAATTTTTCTTTAACTACGAAGCCAATCTTATCTAGCACGAGAGGTACAACTCCTTCTTTATTTACAACCTTAGCAAGAAATTCTGTTAAAGATGAATTAAGTCTGTCTTCACAATCTCAAACCACAATTGGCACAAGTATATCGTCATCTAGCACAGAAACAAGCCATAAAGTAGCAACATCAACCTTATCTTTACCACCGAAAACGGAAGTAACAGCTAGCATCACTCTAGACCCTCCAAAATTTAATTGGCCATGGCTGAAATCTAATGATTGTTCAAAGTATTAAGTATATTAACTAACTGAATCACCAAAACTTTATCTATCTAAAAATTATATGGACTTCATGGACTTCGTAATTAAATAATATAGTCATCAATATAATTATTAATTTAAAATATTTTAGAACATTGTAGTCATGTAACTAGCCCTTAAACTATAAACAAAATAATTTAAATATATGTGTATATTAATAAATTTGTAGTATTTTTTTAAAGCTTAAATTTAAGCATTGATGTCAATGTTTTTTAATGAAAGATTTGGTTTCTCCTAAATAATTGTAAGTAAATCTACATGGTTTAGTTTAAAAAAATATTTATTGGGTCGGAACTTATCTTAAACACTCTTTAGAGCTATAGGCAGAGGGTGGGAAGGAAGCCCTTCAGGAAAAAAAAAACACACTCAGTACATTTAGCCGGGATTTGAATCCCGACCTCCTTATCATCACCAAACCAGACTAAACGAACTTGATATTTATACCGCGTTGCCTAGCGGGCGTGGGTCATCTCAAAACTAAGCGCACAATAGCTAAGAAATATAATAACATTAGGGAAGAATTTATTATAATTATAAATTTGTTACCCGCCTCGGTGGCCTAGTTGGTTAACGCGCTAGTCGTGTTGAGCCTGACTGCTGAGGACGGGGAGATCGAGGTTCGAATATCGGTCGGGTGAACTGGGGCGGGTTTTTCCTAAATGGTTTTCCACTCTCCCTCCACGTAAATGCGGGTTCACTTCCTCTAAATTCAACCTTCCCAATTCCTAACCCATTAGCGTAATTAGTACTTAAGCGTATAACCCGAACAGGTAGTAAGACGCGGTGCTACATAATAATAATAACAACATAATAATATAGATTTGTTTGATCGAAATAGAACCATCGAGATGTTATTGTAATGTCCTCTCCCCCCTCTCAAGTAAGTTAATTAAGCCCAAAGTGACATCAAACATCAAACTTATCGCTTAGTCTGAACAAAGGGGTGGGGGTTGATGACATGTTATCAATCACTTAGTTTACACTGTTTACCTTTTGAGTAATTTGACAAACATTTCGAGTAACCTTATCCTTTTCGAAAGTTTGTCACGTTTACTTAAGGGCGTTCTAAACTTTACTACTCAGGCGTTCTTCCGATCAACATTATATTGAGTAGGGAAGAGAGAAAGATATCTGTTATATCGAGGGTTTAAAAAAAAACCCGTAGAAGAAAAGAGTTGAATCTTTTTTGGTGGAGGTTAGAGGGGGTGCTGGGGTTAGATGGGAAATAGGGGTGAAGAAAGCTTCTGTAGAAGATGGGTGTGTAGGGTGGCCGAAGGAAGAGGGTTAGGATGTAGAAGGTGCTGTAAGAGTTTAATAACAATTAAAACCAGTCTTGTGGAAGAGATGGTCTCCAAACGCTTTTTCGTAAAAAGGGGGCAAACGGGAATGGGTTGGAGGGGGAAGGGGGTGAGTAGAATTACCGAATCATACGCCTGGTCGAGTTATTTCGCTTCTGCCTTTTACAGCTTTGCCTCCCGGTCGTTGGATTATCAAGGTGATATGTCACAGAGGAGGTATCTAGAACAAAGACGGAACACTAGGGTTTAATCTGGAACTGTGACGGAGATAGAAGAATACTTCTTGGACCAGGCGTGAGATGTATATATATATATATATGAAGAGAATACATCAAATAAAGAGGAAAATGGAATTGATACGAAAGAAGGGTGAAGAATGGAGGGAGGGAGAATAGAGTGTTGTAAGAAAGCGCAAGGGGAAAGATGACGCCTTAAAAGTTTTCAACATTTGTTCTCTTTGTAGTGTATTTCTTTCTGCCATACACTTAGATTTTTTTTTTCGTCCTCCCTTGTAAAAAAAAAAAAAGATACAAAGACAGCAATGATATAAAATGTTATTTTTATCAAGGAAAACACGTTTTATTTTTGTTGGAGGGGCGGTGAGTGTGATGAGGGGTGTGAGGGGGTGAGGCAACGCAAAGAAACAATCGCCCTTCTGAAAAAAAAAATTGAAAAAAACTGTCATCAAATTCAGCGCAGGAAATTCTGTGCTGATTTTAAATTCACAGACATTAAATATTTTGTCATCTTATAGAGCCAGATTAGTTTCTGATATAACTTACTAGTAAATTAGTTTCTTAACTACAAAATATTGGAATTTGAAATTAAACTCTAACTAAACTCAAAATGTTAAATATTCATGTGATCACGTTGGTAAAATTAGCCAAATATTTGGAATTTTTATGACTAGGTTTGAAACCTATATTCATAATTTTGTGATTTATTATTGAAAGTATTAATCATATTCCTTAAAATAAAAATCTGAAATTCAATTCAGTATTATAATACTAAATGATAATATAATATTATTAATATAAAACTATGCTAACATAAAACAAGAAGTTATGGGTTTAACTTTAAATATATGTGAAGCGCTCTTTTTTTATTGAATTTTTGGGACTAAAATGTTAAAACTGTTGAAATCAGATGAGTAATAAAAATAAATTGCATTTTGGCTGTAAATAAATTTAAAGATAAAAAAGTTGCAAAATGTTCGTTTTTTCACTCGATATTGTCATTAGTGCACTCTGGTAGCCGGGACTCGTACTAATGGTTCTAGAGTTTATATATATATATATATATATATATCTAAAAACACTCAACGATATATATATATATATATATCGTTGAGTGTTTTTAGATTTCTACACGTTTCTGGATAGGTCAATTAGGACATTAGGGGCTTGGAGGTTCTTGTCGCTATACAGAAATACGGAAGAAAACTTGCTGTGTTGTAAGACGATTTTCAGCGAAAATTACGCAAATTATTTACTTTTTCTAATTATATTTAAATATATAATCCAGGACATATTTTTTGAGAACTGAGTGTGTGTGTGTGTGTATGAATATTGTATATATTTGCACACACATATGATCCTCAAATATCATCAGAAGAATTTGAACAATTTGCGTAATTTTTGATGAAAATCGTGTTTCAACACTGCGAGTTTTATTCTGTATAGCGACAGCACCTGTCTTTGAATTTTTTTTTTCAATTAATTCAAAAACTTTTATTTCAATTCAATTATTTCCTTGGATATTTTATCATGCGATTTCGGACTGATTTTTCTAATAGCTTGTTTGAATTTTTACTTTCTCTCTATCTTAGAGGTAGAGAAAGTATTGTGATCGTCAAAAAAATCGAACTCGAGATTTTGATGAATTTTGACGTTTCATGACTTCCTGAATCCGAAAAAGTGGTTTTTGAATTTCCGTCTGTCTGTCTGTCTGTCTGTACCTCCAACTAGAGCCTAAACTATTTTACCGATTGAGCTGAAACTTGATATCTAGGGTTTTCATAGGGTTGCCCCGAGGGGTTTTTGGAATTGGATATCTACCCCTAAAATTAAGGGTAGTTTACTGAAGGGAAAAAAGAGAAAAAGTTGATTTTCTCAAAATCGGCTCTAACGATTTTGATTAAATTTCATTTATGAACATTAATAAATATTCCAAACAAAATGGCTACTCTCAGTATTTCGGCAAAATCGCTTTAAGGGCTCCGGTCTGATGCGTAAATTTACATTTTTTATAATAGCTCCGAAACTATTTGAGATATGAAATTACTTAGCATTACAAATATGTATATATATTTATAATACAAATATTTTATTCGAAACATATTTTTATAAAATCAATAATTTTCATTCTATACGCAATTATATATATATTTTTAGCTTTTTGGACATTAAAGCTTAAGTATTGCGATCGTAACAAAAACTAACCTGAAATGTTGATGGATTTCGACGTCTCATGACCCCCGAACCCTAAAAAACAGTCTTTGCAATGCCGTATGTCTGTGTGTCTATAAAAAACTTAAAATTAAGGGTAGTTTACTGAAGGGCGAAAAGAGAAAAATTTGGTTTTCTCAAAATCTGCTCAAACGATTTTGATTAAAATTCGTATCTAGGCGTTGATTAAGATTATAAATAAACTGGCTATTTTCATTTTTCTATGAAAATGATTTTTAGGGTACTTTACAGAAGCGTTAATTTCCATATCTCTACAACTATTGGAGAAACTAAACAACTTATCATTGCAAAATTGTAGGACTATTAGAAATAAAAAACTTTTATTTGACATTATATTTTTATAAAAGCAGCAGTTTCTGAGATATTTGCAAATATATTAATACAATTTTGTGAACTTTAGTTGTAAACATATACTACTTAAGTCTTAACGCAATAATTCTCCAATACCATAGAGTAATTAAATATAAGTATCTAAAAAAGTATGTTATTTTTCTTTAAATCTCTTAGGAGAAATGTTTGCATAGCAATGATCTATCTCCATTCTAGACTCAATAATCAATATTTACATTTTTTATTGGTCAAAATGTATAAATGAATAATTAGATATCAATGCGATGACTTGAAGATCTGCAACACCTTATAAAATGTTAAAACTTTAATAGAATCGAAATTTTAATACGAAGTGTTGACCCTTGTGGAAGACATTAAACTGTTTGAAATGTTCTAAGGTGGACAAAGATGCGCCTCTTTTCTCATTGATTCTATATCATTGTATATTATTTTATGCGTGTTCTTATGTGGAGTGGTGATGATACAATGTACATTATTCCGTTCAGAAATCTTACGAGTTTATAGAAAGAGAGAGAAAGTCTGTGCGGTGCTCCGTACCATTTATTTTCTTTTACGCATAATATTTTTTAATGAACGTACATTCCCAGTACTATTATCGTACTTTATATTTTACAATTTTTTTTTCACCTCCCTACTCACACAGTCCTTTCCAAATTTCATCCCGTTGTTCTTTCCAAACTGAAGATGCCAAACTAAGATATTCATGAAGGAAGACTACTACAGTGGGTCCTGTTTATGTGCCCCACACCCCTCTCCAAGGCAAAAAAAAGCAACTGGTAGAACTTGTGTAACGAGTCCCGTGGGCAAAAACTAAGACAGAAAAAAAGAACACTGTTTAAAAAATAGATGGGGAAATATTCTCAAGCTCAAAGTTTCAGATTTTGACATGAGTTGATCATTTACTGACAGGTATACTGAGATAGTTTACGTCGCTAGGCCCATAAATATGTGTCTAATTTAATTATTAGTCACTGACCTTGCCCGATAATTTCACTTATAAATATTTAGGCCTACCGTACTATGTATTTTCTATAAAACAGATAGTCATTAAAAAAAGTATGTTTAGTTTGTGTACCATCTACGTCACACCTTGTGGATTATTTGAAATGTTTGCCGGTAGATGGCACGCCCACTGAGGTTAGAGGTGGAGTGTAGAAATATAGGTCAGTGATGTACGAATTGTTGGACAGGATAGGGCTGACCCGTGCGCCGCAAGAGATAGAACAGTGTCACACAAAAAACAGTCTTGAGTGCCCAGTGGGCCAGTGTATTAGATTAAGTGTTTTTTGTTTCATTTGCCCTACAATATTGTGGGTCATCTAAGTTAAAAAATTTACTCATTAATATAATTATGTTGAACTTAACCTCATTGTTTCTTTACAAGTGGATTAGTCTTATTTCGTAAACAAATAACGGGGGAGGGGGGGGGGGCAGTAACCGAGTATCAAAGCTCAATTGGTACTACGTTGTGTCGGGGAAATGTATCTAGTGATAACAAGAGGGGTACACTTAAAAATGTGATGAAGTTACAACGTATGTATGACATTATGTAAAAGCATTAAAATATATCTATTATCTATTAAAATATTATAGTAATAATCTAGAATCATGTGTCTATTATTTATTTTAAAAAGATATTCTCTAAGCCAGCAGTTGGCAACCTACACCCCACGGACCGGATCTGGCCTGTTGATTGATTTTATCTGGCGCGCAAAAGATTTAGCAAGCAAACAAATTGTGTTCATAAAAATAAACTAACATTAATGTATGAGAAATATAAAGTTGAAATATTTTGCTTGATATTTTTTTTTCCAAACCAGCCCACCAAACTATTTTTTCAACCCACACGGCCCACGATATCAAAACGTTTGCCAACCCATGCTCTAAACCATCGCCATCAAAATCATTTTAATAATATCCAACTAGCATAACTCATGAATCACGATACTGCTCGGCTTTTGTTTTTCTTGATGACATAGATGAGGTTGGATAAAGGTTGTCCTCCTTGACTAGGGAATTCTCTTGAAATATTTAGGTGAAGTCACAATTTGGAGATTACCACCAGGGGGTAAGGGGAGGGGAGTACGGGGTATACAGCATTTGTAGGACTCTATGATTGGTGGTACCGAAGGGCGAAGTCGGGACTGTCATTGTGTGGTGTGTCCAGGGGGAGCGGCAGTAGGTGGCGTTTCTCTGGAATAGAGAAGACGAAGAAAAGGGTGACCAGCCGAGGAAGGCATATATGTCTCCTAATCAAAGTGAAATGTTAAGGGGCAGCGTAATGATGTTCGATCTTGGATCGATATTTACAAGAATCGATCCTTTAACCTCAATTAATTGATTTTTAGATCGATTAAAACGTCTCGAATTGATTCACGAATAAATTCTTTCTCTGGCGATTAAAAAAAATTGGACCGAGAAATTGAAAGGAAAAAACCCCATGAACACAGAAATACTTTAAAGGCTGTAGAAAACAGTTTTTTGTTCAATAAAATTTAAAAAAACAATGTTTGCAATGCTGGCACACAAATTAGTATATAATTCACTATGTGTTATATAACTTATATTATAAATAAGCACATAGATAAGGTTAGAGGGTGTTTTAATGGCTGACCTACACATTCCTGAAATATTAACTACTAGGCCTATTACCATTCATAAAAATTTACTTTTAAAGACATAATATAATGTTAGCCTAGCAAGTAGTTGAATTGACTATCTGTTGTACCAACGCTTGTCTTATAATGTGATAGAAATTATTGAATGTAGGTTAAATTTAACAATTTTTTATACTATAGTCGTAGTTTACTAATTTTATCACCAATTGATTGAATTAAGCATGGTAGAAAAATATACCGATATTTAATGAGCTCAATTTTTTTCCAAAAAATATTCACACATTCGTATTTGAAATATATTTAAAGCAACTTAATTCTTACGAATCGTTGTATTAATCCAATCTTCTGAAGATGGATTCAATGTACTCGATTTATTGACAAGGTCGATTGTAGATTTCTTGATCTAAATCGACCCAGATGTATGTATTTATGTATGTGTGTGTATGTATGTATGTAGGTATGTGTGTATGTATGTATATGTATGTATGTGTGTATGTATGTATATGTATTTACGTATGTATGTATGTATATGTATTTACGTATGTATGTATGTATGTATGTATGTATGTATGTATGTATGTATGTATGTATGTATTTATGTATGTAGGTATGTGTACATGTATGTATGTATATGTATGTAGGTATGTGTACATTTTTTTATGTGTGTATGTATGTATGTATGTATATGTGTGTATGTATGTATGTATATGTGTGTATATGTGTGTATGTATGTATGTGTATGTATGTATGTGTATGTGTGTGTATGTATGTGTGTATGTATGTATGTGTATGTATGTGTGTGTATGTATGTGTATGTATGTGTATGTATGTGTATGTATGTGTATGTATGTGTATGTGTATGTATGTATGTATGTGTATGTATGTATGTATGTATGTTTATGTATGTATGTGTATGTATGTGTATGTATGTATGTATGTATGTTTATGTATGTATGTGTATGTATGTATGTGTATGTGTATGTATGTATGTGTATGTGTATGTGTATGTATGTGTATGTATGTATGTGTATGTATGTATGTATGTGTATGTATGTGTATGTATGTATGTATGTGTATGTATGTGTATGTATGTATGTATGTATGTGTATGTATGTGTATGTATGTGTATGTATGTATGTGTGTGTGGATAGTCCAATTCTTTAATACGAAAATGTAGCCAACATTTTGTCAGACCTAATATCCTTGGGCACCCATAAATTTACGTTTTTTGTTGTTAATTTTTATGATAAAATAAAATATATGTATTTGGGATTTGAATTTGCTAATATCAACTTTGATATGAATCATAAATATCAGAGTTAATATAGATAAAAATGATAAAATGTAAAGTACATCTCATCCGATTCCCTCTTCAACAGCTTTCTTTTCAGTTTCTTATATTCAATAAACGTGTGACAAATATATGGTTTCTGTTCAATGGGTTCAGCTACATCTCCATTTTATTATTTGTTAAATATCCAGAAATTTTTGCTGCTGTGAAAATTGGCTCATAAAACTCAAAGATTAGAATTATGTTCAGATGCTTTAAAATCCCCTCCCACAAGGTTAAATTCCTGAAATCTACTTTCCAGAAGTGGGGGGATGCCACATTCCATGAAGATGGGACTTTAAATCATCCCTTATTTGAAGAACCCACATGGACGCCCTTGCCAGTATTGACCTATTTTATGGGTATAAATTTACAAATGAGGACTTTAATAGAAATGTGTTGATCTGAAGATGTGAAATCGCTATTAAAATTACAACAATTTTTACCGTAAACCGAAAATGTCACCCCCATCCGCACTCCCCGAGACGCATCTCTGGAACAGTAGAGGCCATGAAGCCCATCATCAGATGGGGGGTGGGGGGGTTGTACCCCTTGAGAGCCTATCAGATACAATCCCCCCTCTTCCACCGCCATTTGATCTAATTCACCGCCATTTGATCTAATTCACCGCCATTAAGTGAGGAACAGCACTTTACTCGCATAGCTCTGACCTGAGGATGATGATGATGATGATGATGTAAAAGTACGTCGAAACTAGTCGTAAAATGTTGACGTCTCACGAAACTTTTCAACTCAAGGAGAGCAGGAATTCAACTAAAGAACCATTAATCTATAAACGCTACCTGTTTACCTTTATTAATCTTCAATTATCTCTAATCAATTCAATTATCACCATTTTACAAACACTTTTTATAACACAAGTTTCACTTATTCTTTTTACTTCAATTAAGTATATAACAAATGTATTACATCATGCACAGTTCTAAGTATTATTAAAATATAAAGTGATTAATAAATTATACAGAATCAATTTTAACATTGTTCATGAGCCTGATTAATTTTAAATGTAATGTATTAATTTTAATACGTTTTGTTCTATTGTTTCAAAGGCTCTTATGCTAAATATTTTTGACCATCATTATTTATTATGTAAAATTTAATAATGTATCAAGTGTATTTTCCAAGATTGTTAAATATTTATTAAAACTTTCTTTAACATTTATAATTATTTATTATATATATGTTGATTGATTCATAAATATTATAATATCTCTTTTTACTAAACTTTAAAATTGGTTTCAAAAATAATTATGGGTTTCAAGTTTTAATTTGTTTGATATACGTATAGCGGTATATATTAGAAGTGGTTGAGTTAAAAAAAAAATTTAATATCATTTTAATTTAATGGTTTTAATTTTAATTTTCATAACTTAGGCATAAACATTAAACCCAACTCATAGCTTTTAATATATTTTTTATTCACACATCAAATACGAATTATTTTGAAAAACAATTTTTATTTTCTGAACTTAAATAAATATGTATATCTCAACTTAAGATTCATCACAAGCACGTAAGTCAATTTGGTCAGCTATATAAATCTACATAAGCTTTTTTATGTACCGATTTTAAACTTTAGAAAATATTCTATTTATACAATTTTGTTTTAAATATTGAACTTTTCCAATGCACTCACTTTTATGACTGTTTAATTTTGAGAAGGTTTTTGATTTGTGTACTTCAAAACAGTAAAGTTCAATATTATCAAACATTTTAAAGAATTGAGGTAGATATTACTAAACAGCTTTATAGCATAATAAATGGATGATGAAGCCTCAAATATTTACAATGTTTGTAGTTTACATTTTTAGGGTTGACCAAAAAATATATCAAGGAAGTAAGACGAAGAAAATATGGAAAGGATTGAGTCTTGTAAGTTTGAAACTTTGAATCAGATCAAAGAGAAAATTAATCATTCGCCACTGAAATTTAGAAATACCCACCATAGAGAAATCTCACAAAACAGTCGAGAAAAATAAAAATCTATTGTTCTAAATCCAAACGAACTATTTGCTTTTACAAACGTGATAGTGACATTCTAGAAATACCCTCTTTCGCGTCGTAAAAGAGATACTCTTTTGAACAGCGCAGAGCAGAATCATAAAGGACACAGAGAACTTTCCGAAAAGGAATGTTTTTGATTAAATTCTGGTTCAATTTTTCAGAACACTGAATCGCAGTAGTTATTGTAAAGGGTCCTAGATGTTGGATCATAAAAATGAAATAGTTTTTAGCCCCCTCCCTCTAAATAAAATCACATTTACCGTTTTCCTGGCAATTGGTATCAAAGAAAGGGTATGATGAGCCAAATGTATAGTTTGTAAGTAAAACGCTGATGTCATCCGATCACTTTAAAATGGGTTTCGGAGAAGTATCCAAAGTTAATTAGCAATTTAACCATTCACTTTTATAGCTAGTAGCCTACACTTATAATTATTTGAATAAAAATTAAATTAAATTGAAATCATATAGATTCGCCTGTAGACATAAAACAAGGAAAATCGACGTATAAACATATTAAAACAATTAAAAACCTCTCTTTGGGGATATTGAATTAAACACATATTCATGTTAATATATTAATATATATATATATATATATATATTTCATACATCGCGAATGAAATTAATAGAACCACGTTCAAAATATTGACTGACAAACCCAATAGTAAGACATAGAAGCATAAGTGAGGATAGCATTAGAATGGAACAGAAGCAAATAGGGTGTAATGAGGTGGACTGGATAGAACTAGCTCAAGATAGGGATAGGGTGTAGTGAGGTGGACTGGATAGAACTAGATCAAGATAGGGATAGGGTTTAATGAGGAGGACTGGATGATTCTAGCTCAAGATAGGGATAGGGTGTAATGAGGAGGACTGGATGATTCTATCTCAAGATAGGGATAGGGTGTAATGAGGAGGACTGGATGATTCTAGCTCAAGATAGGGATAGGGTGTAATGAGGTGGACTGGATGATTCTAGCTCAAGATAGGGATAGGGTGTAATGAGGAGGACTGGATGATTCTAGCTCAAGATAGGGATAGGGTGTAATGAAGAGGACTGGATGATTCTAGCTCAAGATAGGGATAGGGTGTAATGAGGAGGACTGGATGATTCTAGCTCAAGATAGGGATAGGGTGTAATGAGGAGGACTGGATGATTCTAGCTCAAGATAGGGATAGGGTGTAATGAGGAGGACTGGATGATTCTAGCTCAAGATAGGGATAGGGTGTAATGAGGTGAGCTATATATAATTAGATCTATATAAGGATAGGGTGTAATGAGATGAACTGGATATAAATAGCTCAATATAAGGACAGGGTGTGATGAGGTGAACTGTATAGAGATAACTCAAGATTGAGATGGGTTGTAAAGAACAAAAAAAAATCTATCGAACGGGACAGCCACAAATCACATAGCTTGACGCATGAATACTTCAAGTTAAACATATAGCCTAGTTTTGGTTTTGAAGAACCATTTAGAAGAATCCAAACATATTTATTTGAGGCGAACATAGATAATATTTTACTATTCGATTTTATAGGTATTGATAATATCTATCAAAAGTGGCAGCTGCAAACATTACTTGATGTATGCATGTATTAAAATTGTTTTAGTAACTTTATTAAATACCTGAAACCAGCTTAGGTGGACATGTGGTTTAAGGCGTCACTATAACAGTAGACTAGACTGCCGATGACGGGAAGATCAAGGTTTGAATCTAGTTCGGGTGTACAGAGGGTGGTTTTACACTTTCCATCCACGCAAATGAGGTTGTATTTCCTCTAAATTGACCCCTACTAATCCCTAATCCATTAGTGTAATTAGTACATAGGCGTATAACCTGAACAGGTAGTGAGACGCGGTGCTAAAAAAAAAGGAAAAAAAAGGATAATTCTACCTGCTTCAGTGGCCGAGTGGTCTAAGCTATCACTCTCGTGTCAGACTGGCCTGCTGATGACGGTGAGATCGTGGTCCAAATCTGGTTTGTCTCTACTGAGAGTATTATTTCCAAAGTATTTTTCCACTCTCCCTCCACTTAAATGTTGGTAAACTTCCTCTAAATATAACCTTACTAATCCCTAAAACCATTAGCGCAATTAGTAAATTAGCGTATAATCTTAAAGAGTAGTAAGACACCGTGATTAAATAAAACTACCTGAAACTGTTCTTCCTACCAAAATTAGGGTATAGTTAATTTTCTAGCTGTCAGATAAGTTTAGTCATAGCAGAATTATACTACCTATTATATAACCTACAGTATTTCCCCACACCCTCAGCCCCCTCCTTTAACTAATATCGGTTGAGCGTTTGAAATTTCCCTAAATAAAAAAAAACTAACATTTTTTTAAAACAAACGCTTTGAATGCTAATGTTGTCAAGTTTGTTTTTGTTTGCTATCATTATTATGGATTATCCCTTCAGCTTTACAGAGACGTCTGCCATCAATCAATTTCTCTTCTGATCCCCCTCCCCCTCCACCTTCCACCCTCTTATACAGACATCGTTAAAACCAAAGACTTAGCGTAGGAGAAGGACAGAAGTTACTTCTTTGTAGTGTTAGTAGAAGACTTGTCATGATCCCTTTTCATCCCCCACCCCTCCCACAGCGAATTTCTCCCACTCTCCATCACCCTCCATTAAAAAAAAAAGCTAGGACTTATAGAGTGAGGATGTGTGTAAAATGGATTAAGTCACCCTTTCGAAAAACCCTTACTGCTAGAAGGAGTATATATATACTTGTACACCCCATCTACTGTAGGAAACGTGGTGACAGCTCGGAAAACTTACCAGATCTACTTTCATGTATCCATTCGCAAACCATATGACATGAATGACCATTATATGTAAATTTGTTGTGGTCACTCTTGACAGTCAAGAATTTCAAAACAAACAATTAAATTTCGTTTCTAATTATGTCTTTATTTTTACTGTTTTAGCTATGCAAAAACAGTAAAAACTCATGAAAATAACTTTTTTTTTTTGTGGAAGCCGGAATTTGTTGTTCACTTGATTTTTTTTTAAACGAGAGCTTTTGAAATGCTGCGTTCTCTTCATAAATTAAGATGGCAAAGCAGCCGAAACAAGGGTGGGTTTATGACTTCATACAAACCATATTAGTTTGTGTTAATGCTCTGTTTACAAAATAAAAACTTTTTTATTTGATACTAATGTTTTGTATGTCTCTTTCTATAAGCTACACATTTTTTTATTTATTTTGGTTGCCAGTTATAACAAGATATATGTGTTAATATAATATGTTTTATTTTTATTATTTCATGTACTATAATATGATATCTCTTGTTGTCACAATTAAAAAACAAAATACATAATAGTTTTATTAATATATTTAGTTCTTTCAGTTAGTTAAGAAAAGGTAGTTATATAGTATTCTTTAGGGATGTCACTATCCTCCTTCTTGCGGGCCTAATCTGTCGGGATAGCTTGTGGGAAAGAATAGGGATGGTGGCAAAATATAGTGTGGGATCTTAATTTATGGAAGGCTTTGTTTTTTAGAGCTTGTTAATAGCACTAAGGGCTAATACAAAAATATGATGTTAAAAATATGTTACAAAATATGTAAGTACTTTGACGTAGACGCTCGTGAGAGAACTGGATTAGTAAGGATTAGCTAACCAACGGCTTGACTGACCGCTCCAGGGATTCGAACCCGGTACCTTGGGCACGACGGTTGCCTAGCTCCAATGTTCTAATCCGCGTGGCCCCCCAAAACTGGCAGAGTGACCCCTCTGAATAGATATTATTGTGTCAGCCCTGATAGCTCTTAAACAGAACAAATCGGCCCAGTTGCCGAGACAGCGAGGAAAAGTTTTATGAGCCGTCAGCGGTTTCGTCCTGATGTTTACTAACTCATCAAAACAATTAATAAACTATACCAGTTCTTTTCACTCGCTTCTTGCAACACTATTTATTATGTTAATATTAAATAAACATCCCAATCTACGGCAGATCGACTAAAGAGAAGTATTATTATGATCGTTTGATAACACTTTTTATTAATAATATAGTAATAATAAGCAAATAATTAATATCGAATATGTTGACATTAGTCACTTTAAGTCAATGTTTGTAGTAAGGAACCTTCTGCTAGTCCTCGGTTACCAACCCTCTTACCACAGATAGGGTATAGAGAGGTAAGGTTGGTAACACTTTGATGTGACATTTTATGTCCTTTTGTAAATTTTTTACTTTCGATCCATCTACATATCTATCCTTCTCTATTCTCTCTCCATCTTCCTTTTAGCTTTATTGTTCGAATGGCCATTGTTAATGTTGACACTTCCTATCAAAAGTTCATTATCATGGGAAAGGGAGTTTAGGTAGGGGAGAGGAGGGGGGTTTTCCAGTGGTGAAAGTTTTTAGCTTCTTAATGACAAAAGCTATCAGTCAAACATTTGCGTACCGTCAATGTGAATTTCACAAGGGGATTATGTGAAGGAGTTTGAGGTTTGTATAGTCTCTCCAGGGTTGCCTTGTCCGACAGGATAAGTAGAAAGGAGCGAGAGAGAGAAAAAAAATGGGGATTACGTTTCACTTCTGCCAAGAAACTGTACAGGATTAATATGATAAATGTTGGTAAAGAATTTGAGCCAAAATAATACTCTACAAAGAATAATAAATATCACCTGCTTCGGTGGCCACATGGTCTAAGGCTTTACTCTCTCAATAAACTAGACTGCCGATGACTGAGATATAAAGGTTCGAATACCGGTCGGGTTGGCTAAGGGTGGTTTTTCCTAAACTTTTTTTACACTCCCCATGCGTGCAAAGCGGGTACACTTAATCTAAATTCAATTTTCCTCATCCTTAGCTCATTTGCGTAACTATTACAAATGCGTATAGCCTGAATATATAATAAGACGTGGTGATAAAAAACAAAAGATAAATAATGAAATCTCAAATTTGTGGGAGATATTATTTGAAATAACAAAACCATTCTCAATATTTATTAATAAAAAGCGTATGAACCAAAAGGGTGGTAAAACGTGGTGCTAAAAAAAAATAGAAAAATAAGTACTAAATCAACATTAAGAGAATCTTTATTTAAACTTTTCAAAACTTACGGAATATTTTCCATTTTTTAAATAAATAAATTAACAAATAACTTTATAAGTAAATGATGTTTTTGTTCTTTCCATAGCGTCCTGGCAGAAATAATTTTAACCAGGCTAATGACGTAGGGAATATGAAGGTAAACTTTAAAGGAAATGTAGCCGCATTTTAATGGAAAGTTAAAAACCATTCCTAAAAACACTCTAAATTACACCAGGCATGGATACGAACCCTGACTGGAAAAACGCACTAAATAGGTCTGACTGACATTTAGTCTAGGCCTACGTGCAATAAACACACATTCGTTCATTGCATTATTTTGTGTGTTGGTAGGTCAGATTGATAGTGCGGGGGGGGGGGGGGATCAGTTTAATACATTCCAATTTTCATTGGAAGTGCCTTATCCTAATGCAAAATAAAAAACTTGGTCTACTTTCAAGTATTCATACGCAAAGCAATTCGATCTACATCTGTCACATTTGACATACAATCAAGACCTATAAAATAGCATTAATGATATATAGTAAAATGCTATCAATTATTTAAAAAAAATCCCTTCCTATGAAAATTAGACTGTAATACAGTTCCGTCAAGCCTTGCTTGCCCTGGAAACCACTCATGGGCCCTCCCTGTGAAATTTATTGAAAGTTAGCAACCCAATATACGATTCTTGGGCTGACATTTCCTTAATTCAAGATATGTGAAGCGGTTAATATATTCTATATTCTAAAGAACATTGATGCATACAAATGGAAACACGTTACCTACTTTGTTTCTCTTTCAAAGTTTCCCAGTTCCCCCCTCCCCCCAACACTTCTTTTATTGAAACAATACCAGCACGGAACATACTCAAAGGGATTACTTATGCATTACACAAGGTATTGGGTTCTATAATTTTTTGTTACGGTCACCGGAACACTTTGATATCTTTCATGCGTTACACGCGTTTCTTTTCATGCGTGAATGTCACGCTATTAGTTTTTACCATTAACGTGATCATTGACCCATTTTGAAAGGGACATTTTGATGCCTTTTGACTTTTATAGCGTGAATTTGTTTTGTGTGTGTTTAATGTTTACGAAAAAGAATGAATGTTTAATCTTTAATTAACAAGAACACTTTTTTCTAATAAATAAATATTTCTACCTTCAATATAATCGAAAATAAGCTGTCCGTCCTTTATCGGTGAAGTATTCAATTAAAAAAAAAGTTTTGATAGTTTTTTACTTATATAGTATGGATTTTTTTGTGTGTTTTATTGAATGTTTGCTCTCCAATAAAAAAAAAAGCAGGGTAGAGGTACCGAACGTGGTGCATTGGCGGTGTAAGTTCACTGACAAAAGGATCACCTGTCGTGAGAAAGAACACGTAATAGTTTCAATTTCAATTCCCTTTATTATAGTGCTGGCCAACAGTCAGGCGGTCTATAGCAAGCCAACATTGAAAAGTACACAAGTACCTCATAAATACATATAGTTACACGCGAAAATAAGATTAACAATAATAGATAAATAATTATATATACTGATAAATAGTTACGAAAAAATAGGACATAATAATGATAAGAATAAAAAATAGCATAAATAACAAATAAGTAGAGAGTAGTAAAGCATACATATTTTAAAAGCAGTAACAATATGCAAAAACATAAACCAGAATATTGTAAATTTAAATATTATAGGCAGAACCTTTTCAGGATAAATTATTGATATGGGAGTTCCTTAAATAACTCTCTGAGTTTAGCTTTTATTTTATGATAGAAGTCGAATTTGACAAATATAGGATTGGTGCTATGGATACAACGGCCTAAAGGGCTCATCTTATAAGAGCTATTAAGAAAAAATAATTTTGGATTACGAGAAGCCCGAGAAGGGATATGAACGCCTACATGATCAAGGGAAAATTTGCAAGAAATTTTGCTATTGAGAATAATAAAAACATAAAGGACATCACAATTAAGTCCACGCGAAAAGAGAGTTTAGAGCCCTAAGAGGTTTCGAATTGTCATAATCATAATAAATCCGGTTAGTAAAGAATTTATCATTGCACGCAGCGACACATTTTCTCTGAACATTTTCCAACCTAAGAGAGTCGGTTAAGGTAATGAAATTTCAAGCAACAGTAGCATATTCTAACTTAGATCTAGCCAGGGCGTAGTACAACATAAAAAAAGGTCAAGTTTCTTAAATGATGAAGTAATAATACATTTAATAAGTCCAAGTAATTTCAATGATTGGGAAATTATAGGGTAAACATGATAGTGGAAATAAAGTTTGTTATCCAGGAGAACACTAAGATCATATAAAGGTTGAGAACTATGTTATTATTGTCCAATTTATAGGTAAAAAAGAAAGGACTAGTTTTCCTAGTTAAATACATAGATTTGGTCTTAGATTTATTAATAGACATTCCATTTTCAAAAGACCATTATAAATTAATACAATCTGCATTAATTTGATAATTTTAAATAATTTTACATCATCAGCAAAGAGTAAATAATTAGACGAGTTCAAATATTCACCAATGTTATCAATAAACACATTAAAGAGAAGAAGACCTAAATTAGAACCCTGTGGTATACCACAGGGGGCTAAACATGTATTTTAGATGTGGGAATCAATAATTTTAATAGTGAATGGTCTTTCATGCAAATAACTGCTGAACCAATTTACATATGAGTGAGAAAAGCCAAAATTACTAAGTTTAGAGAGAATAATACTATGCTGACATAAATCAAATGCCTTACTTTGGTCAAAATAAATAGCATCAACCTGAGCTTGGGCAGAGACTTTAGGGGCAACATGTCCAAGAAATTCTACTAAATTTGTGACAGTAGATTTATTTTTCATAAAACCATGTTGATTATCTGAAAGTTTATTTTTAAGGTGGTGAAAAGTATGCTCATGCATGATTTTCTCTAATACTTTAGAGAAAGTATCTTAAGAGAGAAATTGGTCTATAATTACAAATATTTGTTTTTGCCCCTTTCTTTATAAATAGGAATGACAACATATTGTTTTCATGCGAGAGGAAAAGTTTTGACAGGCTAATGTTATAGATATAGGCTAACAAAGGGCTTAAAATGCTGGCACAGCCTTTAACAATAACACTTTGAATGCCATATTTCCCGGCGCATCCAGAATAACTCAATTTTTTTTTATATAATTAGCAACATACAAGGGTTTAAAGTGGCATGGATACAAGGGTGCGCTAGTTTCAATAACGGGGCAGGGTAAGACAGGAAAGGCTGAGTTATAAACGGAATGAAAGTAGGTCCCAAACTCATTTTCAATTATTTAAGAATCCGCTTGTCATTAATTTCTAAGTTTGATGGTGAAACTTTATTCCTACGATTATTTTTAACAAATGTTCAAAAATCCTTGGATTTGGTTTTGATACTATTTTCTATTAAGTTTATCCAAACGGCTCCATCTATAGTCAAAGTTGTTTTAGCTAATTTACGAAAGTGTGAAAAACTTAAATAGAAATTACTATTATTTGTTTGTTTAAATTTTTTTTTCAAAATATACTTTTTTAATTATATAGTGTTTAAACGTTGAAGAAAACTAAATCGGATATTTGGATAGGTTTTGAATAGTAATTTGAGTAATATGCATTTTGATTTTCCTTTGGACTAATTTGGTGAAATTATCTGTGGCCAAGTTAACATCAGTAGTTGAATAAACACAAGACCAATCAGCAGTGGCCAGACCATTGTAAAGATTGAAGTAATCACCACGTGCATAATATATATATATATATATATATATATATATATATATATGTGTGTGTGTGTTAGCTTTATGTTTAGTTGCAATAGATACATCTAGTGTAATCAATAAGGGTGGATAAGCTAAGTCAATATTTGCGAGTGATTAAAAGCTATGAGTTACCAAAGAGTGGTGAAAATTAGCAAAAACAAGGTTTAGGAGATTAGCGTCATTATTATAAGCTTCGTTAAATTGCTCTAATCCTATTATATAAGTCGATGCAAGAAGCTGAGTGGCTTTTAATTTAATGTAGTAATGAGATATATTTAGGGCATGATGATATTTCCAATCTATTTTGGGGCAGTTAAAATCACCCAAGATAATATACGAAAGGGGTGGTTGGCCAACGCACCCTCAAATAATTAAAAAAGATAACTATTAAAATATCCATGATGTACTCGTAATTATCATGTACTTATTTTCGATATGTCTGAACTAGAAATCTATGGTATAAGGGGGCTACAATATGCTACTCTATTTCAAATTATACTTTATACAGTTTTAGATTAACTAATTGACTTTATTTATTTTTAGCGATTAAAAGAATGTAAGATTATACCTTCAACCAAGCATTAATCCTTTTTTCCCGTTCGGATACTTGCTATGGGCTGTCTTGACTCAAGGCTGCCAGTAAATGACTTAACTGTGAGTTCACAAGTTTACCGAAAAAAACCAGAGCAGAGCAGAAATATTACCACGTGACGAGCTCTGGAACATATTACAGTATTTCATCCTCTTCGGTGTTAAACGCTCTGCGCGACATTTTCTGTACATCAGCTTTGTGAGACCCGCTTCGGTGACTGCGTGGTTTAAGGCGCTACTCTCTGAGTAGACTAGACTGCCGATGATGGGAAGATCGGGATTGAAATCTCGGTCGGGTGTACTGAGGGCGATTTTTCCGAAATGCTTTTCCACTCTCTCCACACTAATGTGGTTACACTTCATCTATTTATAACCTTCCTAATCCCTAAAACCATTAGAGTACTTAGTACATAAACGTATAGCCAAAAAGGGTAATAAGACGTGGTGCTAAAATAAAAAACTTTGGGATACCCAATCATTATTATTATTATTATTATTATTATTATTATTATTATTATTATTATTATTATTATTAGCACCGCATCTTACTACCCGTTCGGGCTATACGCACTTACGCTAATGTGTAATGGTAGGGTGATTGTGAGATGAAATGGAGGACCTACAGTTTAACGTGGAATCCGAACCATGGTGGAGACCGGGGAATTCCACACATTCACAAGTTGTGATTAATACACGTCTTGTCAGAGGTGAAGGAAGGGTTTAGCAATCAGATAAATCTGTGTCGGGACTGAGGATTGAAACCCGGAACCCAGCACAGAAGTCTGACACCTTACCCCTAGACCACCAGGTCACCTGATACCCTATCGAATTTCAAAACCAACTGACGCGATAAGTACGCATGCGTATAACCCAACCAACTCAATCAATGCGCAAACGAAAATGTATTTTATTTATTTACGAACTGTTCCTTGTTAATGTATGTCTCTGAATATTTCCATGATGAAACCAAGCCCAGGTATTAAACTCCGGTTCCCGATGCCGAAACCAGACACGCTAGACAGTGGCCTTGCTGGCTATTACGTGTTTCTGGAGCGAATAAAAATAAAGTAAGGATTCATAGATGCAAAACCTGCGGCGTCACTTAAGACCATTAGTTACTCCTTTCCTTCTACCCGGCTCCCCCCCTCCATATTTCCATACACCCTCCTAACACGTCAGACTCTTCTATGTATTCATAAAGTCTACTTAAGATACTTCTACCCCCTTCCCCTTTTTACACCCTCATATTCTACCCTAGCTACCCCACGGGGATGATGTTAAGTGAATTCGAGGAAGTCGGCACAGAGTCTTTTCATAACCTTCCATTTCTTTTTTTACTTTCTTCTGTTTTTAAAAGAAACATACAAATTATATTAAATCTTTTATTTATTAAAAAAAAAACAACGCACACAACAGCTTGGAGTTCCCTATCGCCTTTCTTCCCCCCCCTTTTTTTTTCCGCATTACCACCCCCACCACACCATTCCAAGCACACTTTTTTTTTATAAATGCCGATTTATTTTCCGTTGGTATAAAGTTCTTTATTCTACTATTTGTATCTTTCTTGTGGGATTAAACAGAGGGTTTGAGAGTGAAGAAGATTCATTGGAGTTTGTTTGTATATAAAAACGTGCCAAGAAAGGGTGGAAGGGAGGGAGGAGTTACCACGCTAATCCTCTTCCCTTAGACCTACAAATGTTCGCTTGTGTTCTTGGTTCGGATTAGTTTCCTTTCGTGCTTTTTTTTTTGTTTTGTTTTCTTTGTTGGAATATTATTCGAAACAAGAGGGCTTTGCGTTAAGAATTTACTAAACCGCTACTTGAATTTCAGTCTTTTATTTTGTGATATGTGATATATAGTAGGCCCAATTCAATTGGCATAACAATCACTGAATAGTAATAGTTATTTATTTAATACCACGTCTTACTACCCGTTCGTGCTAGACGCATGTGTGCTAATTACGTTAATGTGTTAGGGAGGAGTAAAGTTTAATTTTGAAGAAGTGTACCTACATCGGCGTGGAAGGAAATTGTAAAATCATTTAAGGAAAAACACCCTCAATACACCTGACCGGAATTCTAACCATAATCTATTTTTTTAATACTGTTAAACCCAATAGACTGAACCCCGGTAGTCTGAAATTCCGGATAATCCGAACAAAAGTTTCAGAAAATGGGGTAAAAAACAAACCAAGTCCAATTACATACGTAATACCTTTTATTGGTTAACAAACTCAGTTATAAGAGAACTACAAGAAACAGCGATAATAAATATTTAATGCTCCATAGGCGACACAAAGTGCTTTCCTGTAAATAATAATCATGGTACTGTAAAAAGATATACTATAAATGTATAACTATCAAAGTATCAATCAAATTAATGTAATTTTTTTACAAAAATCATAATATAAAATTTATGAAAATAATCTGCCTCTCCACAGACCCTTCTACCACTCAATCAGAGTTTTCACAAATCCAAAAGAGCTTCGATCCCATTTAGTTAGGATTAACGAGAATTAACCCCTGGAAGGTATGTTAAAATACCTCTCTGGCAAAATGTGTATGTTCTTTCAAGCCCGCTCATAGAAATTCAATATGAAAGGAAACGGTGAACCACCACACTTCCTGAACTACCCTAGTATATGGGATTTCTACCAGATGGTGCGGGCAACATTAACCAGCCTGAGGGCTGTGTGGATGCCCAGATACGGCTGGATAGAAATCATATCAAACTAATATTCGGGTTGTTGACTCAAGAGACTGGAATTACTGGTATTTAAGGTTTTCATGTCAACACTTTTTTTGGTCAAAATAAATCAAATATTGCTCCAATAGAAACATATAGTTTAATTTTCTTCACATGGTGATATCAACAGTTGTTGAATATCTGTCATGAACATAACAGCTTTGGATGAGAAACTTTTTAATTGAAGAGAAAGAGTTGTCATTAAATTCCAGGACACCCTTGACAGATATTCAACAAATTGTTGATATCACCGTGTGAAGAAAATTAAATTCTGTGTTTCTACAGAAGAAATATTTTATTTATTTTGTCAAAAAAATTTTTTTATATAAAAACTGCAAAAACACTGGTCTTTTCTCAAACTTCCTAAATCCCCACGTTAAATAATTTCAAGATGTATAGCCCAAATTTCTCTTTATCTAGCATACACATGTTGACATTTAAAAGAAAGCTTTTTAAAAAAAAAAAATGAGCTATAATAATTTCTTCCAGTAAAGTTCCAACTTCTCACACATTATCTAAGAATTCTCTTCCCATTTATGTAAATCGGTGCAACAATTTCTCGCCTCATCTTGCAAATGTTGATTGAAGCCGTCTTGGGCGACGCCGTGGGTCGGGCCTGAGGAAATGCTAAGTCTTGCCACAAACGAATGTCCCGAGAAAGTCTCTCCTTAGCGTTCGTTGACTGAGTGTTCGGCCTAGCGTATGGAAATCGGGAGAATCTGAATAAAGATGTCAGACTGAACGAAGATTTTCCCACCGCAACTTCCTCCTGACTAACGAATCAGGGAAGCAGTCGGTGGCGTGTCATGAAATGTTGCAAGGGTAGGCCAAGTTAGTTCAAACTGTATCTGTAAATTGTTCACCTAACCCTCCGGCGTACGAATGGTCTAAGGTGTCACCCTCGTGTTGGACTGGCCTATTGGTGACGTGGTATCGGAGTTCAAATCCCGGTTGGGTCTGCAGAGGATGGTTTTTCCTAAACTGCCTCCAGTCTTATTTCATGCAAATGCGGGTAGTTTACCTCTAAAATGCTTCCTTCCTCATTCCTACTCATTAGAGTAATTATTTATATATGCGTATAGCCTGGAATGGTAGTGAGAATGGTGATAAAAAAATGTTTTCTTTCGATCAGTGGAACACTCATTAGAATGTCAGTGTCGTGGAGTGTTGCCAGGTAAAACAGAGTTAGATTATACTGTACATTTGATATGTTCTCATCACTCAGTATAACACTGATGGTAATGGACCGATTAGGGGAGAACTTATTACAGGTACATTTTAAACGGCTCTGCTTACCCCGGTACCACGCCACTGAATTCAGCTTATGAAACTACACGTTCTAAATAGATCTGTAAAAATATGTTATATTAAACATTATTAAGCAAGACGTGCGATACAATTTGTTTCCAAGGGTAATTCTTCACTCATATTTTAAGGCGAAATCTGTGATGGACATGCAGAAATTGTCAGCTACGTATATTAATCAATTAATATCACGAACTATTAGATAACGCAGCCATATTTGACTCAAGAGGAGCTTATGATGCCAACAGTACAATGACAACGAATGAACATATGAGATATAATGGATTAAATATACAAACTACCTTAAAAGCTGCTTTAAAATATGAAATAAGAATGACAGACTCCTGGATTGCTCAGTGGTAAGAACATTGGCACACTAAATCAAAGGTCCCGGATTTGATTCCAGTGTTAAGGTTTAATATTTCAACTAAAAAAAACTATATTCAATGCCGTTATAACCTTATATAACCGTATATAACAACTATAATAGCTTGTTTATTTATTATATTAATAAATACTATATGTAGCTTTTCCTCGAATGCATATTTTGCACACCATTGATGTTGACATATCTAAAGTTTATATTTGGGAACATATATAACAATTTAAAAAATTAAAATAGTGCTCCATGATGAATAGATTTTCAACTTAGGTTATACATTTTGAGTGAAATTTTGATGTTTCAATATTTTGGAATTAAGTTCAAGTCTAATTTAATTTGAGTTAATCACTGCACATATCATACAACTTTTTCTTATTTGTAATTTAATTCTGTAACGAAAAACTAATCTAAATTTTACAATTAATTTAACATAATTTAATTTATTAACAATTTTTTATTTGTAATTTAAAAGATATCTTATTTTGTTTTATATATGATATTTTCAATAAGATATTTTTAATAGTACATAATGTAATTAAGATTTTCACTCCACCTTCATTTTGAATCTTGCTTTCCCTTAGACAAGAAGTAATTTAACTTTGGCTGTCTTAAATATTTTAGCTGTGCTCATTTTCACACAACCTTGTTTTTTCTTAGACCCTCTGTCTCAAATATGCATAATTAATGCCCCCTTTTCCCCTTCAATGGAAATTTAATTTTTCTTTGTTTTGGACACCACTTTACTGTCCTATTAAATCAGTCCTCTTTTATAAAATACATTAAAACAGTTTTAAAACCTTAAAAAAATCTAATAATATAAAAATCAGTTATTTTTATTGTCAATTTATGTGTGTAGGGCCTACTCTTAGTTTGCTTAAAGTTTCACATAAAAAGAGGGATATTTTTCTTAAATATAAACTAGTCGACCTAATAATTATTAATACAACACTGTTATAACCATCATTATAATTTATACAGTAGTAAAAGGTGTTATAATTAAAAATATTTTAGGCTATTTCATACATTTAATGTTCTGTTCAAGTTTCATAATTATAATTATTTATTTTATATATAAACATAAAGCTATGTTCAGATAATTTAGAACACATTGGCCTTATAAGCTTTGATATATTGAAACTAGAAAAATACCGGTGGCAGAAAGGTCTAAGGCGTCACTCTCGCAAAAGATTAAAGTGCCGATGACAGGAAGATTGATGTTTGAATCCCCGTTGGGTATACTGAGGGTCGTTTTTCCTAAATGATTTTAAACGCTTCCTCCACTCTAATGCGGGTACACTTTCTCTAAATTCAATTTTTATAATCTCTAACTCAATAGCGTAATTATTTTATATGTGTATAACCTGTACAGGACGCAGTGATACCAAAAACTAGATATTTTTATAAATTATTTAAACTAAATTGGTTTGATTACAATATATAAAAGTTTACAAATTAGTTAGTTTTGATTAAAAATCAAATAAAGTGCGTGCGTTAATTTCTTGTAAACACCTCACCGTACATCAAATTACTAATAGTCTGCGTAGTATGAGACCGTAACCTAATGGGACCGTAGCCTAACTTTATTAACACCGTTAAATGAATTATAGAGAAACTACTCAAGGAGACAACACCAAGTAGAAAAACTCAAGACTTAAAGAAATGGAACTCAAACTAAAAGGTTCATTGCAGGACTTGTAAAAGTATACGACCTATTCCTATCCTTAAATAGCTCTATACAGCCAACCGTATTACACCCTATCCCTATCTTGAACTAGTTATATCCAGTCAAATTCATTACACCCTATCTCTATCTTGAGCTCGTTTTATCCGGGTCACCTTATTACACCCTATTTCTATCTTGAGCTCGTTTTATCCGGGCCACCTCATTACAACCTATCTCTTTCAGCTCCATTCTAATGTTATCCTCCCATCAACGTCTGGGTCTTTCCGATGGTCTTTTACCATTGGGTTTTCCAGTCAATACCTCGATCGTGGTTCTAGATTCTTCCATTTGCTCTGTATGTCCTGCCCACCGTAAACTGCAAGATTTTATTACTCTGACATATTCTTCATAAAATATTTCTTATTAATTTATATTAGAATAATTAATAAATCATAAAAGGAAACAGTTGATTCCACATAAGTTTTATGTCCTAAATTAAATTTAGTCTAGTCAATAATACTTTAATATAGGCAATTTTAATGCACCTATGTGATTTTTAAAATTAGCTATTTATATTCTTTCTAAAAGTATATGAACTAAGAAAATGTAGTCCCTATTTTGTTTTGAACATCAATTCTAGACATTCCTTCTTCCGAAGAACTTAACCTCCTGAAACACTTAAAACATACAAACCCAACTTGCTCACATTAATTAAGATATCTAATGTTCACTTCGTAGGTGTACTAAGAAGGAAACTCCTCTTTGAAATTATCCCCGCCCTTTAGTTTATACATGCCTTCAAACCCACCGCAAAAAATTAGCAAATACTTGAGAAAACTTAGAACCTCCCCCTTTACTTTCTCAAAATCTTGTTCAGTTTTTTTTTTCAACAACGATCACATCAAAGACCTTCTACTGAATTATAATTAATGCATGGGGAAACCTCCTCTCTCCCCACTTTTTCATACAAAGCTTGTACACCAGTATGCTATGTACAAAGAGGGTGGTGAAGGAGGGTGTAGAAATAGGGGTTGAAAATACCAATTAGTGAGAAAAATCCTCCCTGTGAATCTACCCCCTTAGTAGAATGTTGGTTTCTGGAATGCTATTACAAACAGACGGACATTCTACTTTTTTAAAAAAAGTTCTTTAGTCTATTGTTATAGAACGGACTTACCGTTTTTACAAGTGGAAGGGAATTAATTCGTAGGGGTTTACGAAAGGGATGGAATAGGGGTAGAAAAGGGGGGAGGTTGGTACTGTAAGCATAGAAAGTGCTTGAGGGATTTTTGTTCGCAAGGGTGTGGTAGACCTGCAGGTCATGTCAAAGAAACATGGTGGAATTAACAACGTGATTAGTGGGCTCATCTCCCCTACTTTTTTGCAAACGGGTTGTTATATATTATATAATCATATCCTTCTTTGCTTGGTTTTGACCTAGGTCTGTCTTTTTGAAAAATATAATAATAATAATTATTATTAATCTAAAGTTCTTATCAAGGCTGTGTGAGGGTGACGAAATAGTATGAATGTACGAGTCTTATTTTAGTAGCTGCTCAAACTTAACTCAAAAGATTTATACAAAACTCGAAAAATTTGTGTGCTTGGACTTTTAGATTTTTTTCCTGAAAATTATAAGTTTAGTTAATTTGATTGAGTTCTAAGATATGACCCAAATCAAATGGATTCCCTCAATACTTCCTTTTGTATAATTTCAAAAGAAATGATTTGTACACTTATATTAAATTTATTTAAAAATCCAAAACTGGTGTGATTTTTTTTTGCAATAAATTTTCACTCCAAAAAATGTATGTTTGTGCTTGTGGTTAATCCATGGATCTATTACAAAAAAATCACTGGAACTATTTCCACTATACATATTGGTCTATATGACACGAACTAAATAATACTCGATGTTTTCATTAAAACTTGTTTCTACCTGTGAAAAATGACTACTCGCACACCCCTACAAAAAGGTTGTTGAGTAAAAATTCAAAACCTATGTTTGGAGCTATGTTTGGATACAAATATGATAAAACATTATTATGTGCTCTGTCTTACGACAGGTAAATTCCTTTTGTAAGTGAACTTAGACAGCCAATGTGCCCTGTCCTCTGCCTCCTTCTTCAGCTCCCAGAATTTTCATTCAAGTCATCCAATATTTGAATCCTCCTTCCCAAGCTCCTCTTTCCTTCAACCTTTACTGACGACATGCAGAATACAGTTCCTCCTAAAAGTGTGTCCGATCCAATTTGCTTTGCACCGATGAATCACACCCAAAATGGTTCTCTTCCCAACCATTATTCTTAGGACTTCATTTGTCACCCTGTCTGTCCACCTGATCTTTTCAAGTCCTCTCCAGCACCACATTTCAAAGCTCTTCAAGTATTTATTTTCCATCTTCCTGAGAGTCCAAGTATTTCTTCAGTTTCTTCATCAGTTCCAAACTTAACTTGTTTGCCATCACTAACCTCTTCTTGTTGAAATCTTCCTTGGCCATGGTGATCCTTGATCTAATTTCCTTGACGCAGTAGACATCCTTTGTCACAGGACTGTAACCCTTCCTTCATCAACACCCAGAAATAACAATCGAGGATGATAACAAGAGAGTTATTTTATTCAGATAGAAAATTATATACAATTCAATGAGAGAGTGAGATAACAAAAGCGTTAGGCGCTGGAAATATATATTAGAGACAAACATTCATTTAATTGGTGAAGACTGGTTTGATGAACCTCAGAAATTAGACAAAGCCCAAACGGCATTATAAACTGTGATACAAGTGGTCTGACTTGATACAAGACTCTCGCCCATACATGGTGACTCAAAACACATTACATAATATATTCTAAATTGACCTTCAAATTAATCTCAAATAGTCCTGCCATAACAACAAATTAATTATCAAAGAAAGCTCTAGGTAAAAATGATCAATCAGGAATGTGATCCAGCAAATATACATGAGTTAATGTACCCTAACTGTCAGTAACCAAAGATCGAACAATAGCGATATAATTTCATACAACACATTTCCTCCCGACTGAATATTATAATATTAAACATATATGAATATATTCACAAAGGTCATAATAATGAAAGCTACGCTGCTTACTAGATTGCAAAAGAAACACATTAGTAAATAAAGCCAAGACTGTGGTATAACCTTGCCAACTCGTGGCCCCTTCTTTGACTAACAATTTACAATATTTAAATATTTTCAATAATGATAAATAGTGGTCCCTTCTATGACTAACAATCCATAAACTTTAAACATTTTCAACAATGATAAATAGTCTCCTAATTAATAAAAAGATGAATATAATTCCCTAAAATATATTAAAATAAGATGAGCCGGCAAACGATGCTATCAGATTTAAATGACCGTGCCAAGTGGCAGTACCCAAAGGGTAAAAAACCCCACCCGTTAAGCGGATAAGAAAAGTTTCAAAATAAGACACAGGATCCAAAAGTACCCCATAGGGATCATAATAAAGCTGAGCAAACTGTTTGAAATAACCACCTAAAGATATTAAATATGATCATGGCTTTAAGAGCCCAAAATTCACAAAGTCTATTTAGTGCCAATAATTAATAAGTATTAAATCATTAATAGTCCAAAACAATAATTTTGAATAGAATAGAACATTTTAAGCCAGAAGAGAATTTTGAATAACCTAACGTTAAATCAGCCTATGGTAACGTCTCTCACCTTGTAGCCAGTAAGGTAATATGTGTCTACACCACAGATACACCATCATATATATACCCTAAAAATAAGCCACGTGCTCTCGAGGCATGGGAACAACAGGAGAGAGAGAAGGGTGGGGGAAACAAAGAGTCTAGAACATACTCTAACATGCTCCGCGTCTCCAGATGCGCGCAGAAGAACGGTTCTACGAGTTGGCCGAGCGCGGCCGATAGAGCGCAGTCTTCAAATTCCATATATTAGTTTAGAAAAATGATACTCAAACCGGGATTTGAACCCCAATCCTCCACATTTACACGTTGACCAGTGGGAGAATGAGGAGATGTGGACGGGCTTTTGGGTTGTTACCAGTTAGAGCTGAACAGAACTAGTAAACTCTTTCTTCCAGCTGGGGATCTAACTATGTTACCCAAGACTTATGATGGATCACTTAATTCACTGAGGCAGGTGAATTTAAAGTTAAATATAAATGTTATTTTATTATTTCAGACTTTGTTGGTGAATTAATGAATTTATCTTAAGGTAGTAAAGGCATTTAAAAACATACAAATACATATTTTGCGGCCAACATTGGAATTTTATTATTAATATTATTTTATGGTTGTTGATATTGTTTGTGAAAAGTTGCGCTTGCAGATCACATGACTTTGAGGTTACATATATTAAAACTATTTCAGTAACTTACTAGTGGTCTTTACAGCGTTGTTTGCAAGTTATCGCGATAAAAATGTATTCCAATCTTTTTATTAAATACATTTTGTCCTTGTCTGTGGTCTAGGATGAAGGTAAGGTTTGGGGGTGGAAAATGATGGGGTAGGTTGTGAGGGAGGGGACTGACTTCATCATATATGGCTTGGGCTCAAGTCCAGGCATATATAAGTTTTTCCCTGACGTCACGTTTTCTTCAGGGGGTGAAGTTAGAGGATCACTCGAGACAATAGAGTGCAAGTTAGAGAAAAAAACTTTTTTCTGCCCCGGTTCCTGAACTTGCAATCTGTAAAATGATACATTTCCCACCATCCTACGACTTTCCAAGATCACAGAGTTTCCAAATGAATATTAACATCCTTATGGAATTAAATTTATAATACACAACTCTCAAAATATTTACATCCTATCTAAATTGGACTGTAGCTACAGTCTGATTTTAATAGGAATCACGTTATCTGAAAACTGTAAGCTCATGCTACCACAATGGCGGGAAAATAAATATTATAATTGTATTTATATTTGTACTATATTATATTGTATTTATAGTTTGTTTAGTTAATAATGTAATAAATAAAGTATATTATAACCCATAAAGAAGTATTATTGGAGAATTTATATAACTCTATAAAGTACATTTTTAATTAATAAACACCCTCCTCAGTAACGTAGTTAGCTGACGCACTGGTTTCGTGTTGAGCTAGACTGCCGAGGACGGGGAGATCGAGGTTCGAATCTCGCTCGGGTGAACTGGGAGTTTTCATAAATGGTTTTCCACTCTCCCTTCACGCAAATACGGGTTCACTTTCTCTATATTCAACCTTCCCAATTCCTAACCCATTAGTGTAATTAGTACTTAAACGTACAGTTTGACCAGGTAGTAGGACGTGGCGCCAAGTATTATTATTATTATTATTATTTTTAATTAATAAACTAAATGAAACCTATTTATACAATGCTCAATTTAAGTGACTTTCATTCAATGTTGGCTGAAAGTGGGCTTCCTATAGAAATCAAGGGCTAGAACTTAGTAGTTTAAAGCCAAAGTAAAATTAACTTCAGAGCCTAAAATATCTACTACAGTTTGTGTAGACCTTGGTGGTTTCATTAATGAGATTATATAAGCCTTTTCATTGATCCTATCGGCTGAGCTCGGGACAATACAACTTCCGCCAAGTTCCAATAAGCGTAAAGTTGGGACGAGAACTTCCGTCCAAACAAAGGCCAAACCTTGAGCGAAACGAGGCGGATGGATAGCCGAATATATGTGTGTGTGTGTATGCTATATAGCAAAGATCCCTTTGAACGAAAACTATGGAAGTTGTACATAACGACGGAGAGAATCGGGCCGACGAATCCGTCCAAGTTCTCTCGTACGCACATCCTCACGAGACGTATTCAAACAGTGAAGCTATGAAACATTTAAAATTGATCTTGGCTTCTAGTTTATAGAGAGACAATGACCGCCGAGCCATCAAGTCCGTCTTTCCTCATCGAATTCAACGGCCGGAAACCCGCCATTCACGTCAATGACCATTGTTCCCGCCTCGTCTGTGGTATTGGGAAGGGGCACACAAACCCTCTCCCGTTTATGCTAGTTTTTATTTGGGTAGGGGCAGGAGGGTTAACTATTTGTAAAATATGTATTACAGGCTTCTATCTAGATTTGACTTTCCGAGGATTGTGTGGAGTGAGAATGTTCTGAGTTTGTCTAATTAATTCCGTCCAAGGTTATCAGGCTCTATGTGTACAGTTTCAACTATAAATGGATTTCTATTAAATTTAATACAAGAGGGTTTGTTATTATTACTACTATTATTATCATCTCTACTAGGACAGTTGGCGTAGGGGTCTTAACTCCAGGTTAAAACTTTATAAAGTTCCCTCATACGTGGCCGAATGACCTGACGCGTACCTCTCATGTCGGACGGGGTTGCCGCTGACTGGGAAAAGGTCAGGGTTTGAATACCAGCTGGGTGTATTGATATAGCTTTTTTACTATATGATTTTCTACTCTCCCTTAATATGCAGCGCCAAAAAAAAAGTAGTAAATAAACAAAATAATGCGAACCTTTGTAGACCCGTTATGTACATAAATTATACTTAATTTTTTTATCGTCAATAAGTTAACTAAAATAATTTTAAGGTTGGCCCGACATTTGTCTCTCTCCTAACCACCGTGCTTGCTATCTACCCCTCCCCACCCGTGTGCCCCCCTCCCCCTTCTAATAACCCACTCGTCTCCTAACACATTATATTTTGAAGTATAATAGGCTCTAGGTGTCACCTCTACAATTTAACCTATGCATCGAAAGCCGCCACTGCTGGAAAGTTTTCCGATTCAAACTTTCCCGGAAAATTTTTATTTCTAGTGTAACCCGAAAGGATAGTGAGTGAGATACGTTGACAAAAAAAAAAGCCTTCCCTCCCTCCCAAAAAGAAAAAAACCGACTAAAATAAAACTAGGAAGTTTGCAAGGCAAGTGTCCTTGGAGCCGTCCGTCCCCCAGTCTCTCCGATCTATCTCTGAGAGTTCCTCAGGAGGATGATAGATGGCAGCATGGTTCTCTTCCCCCCCCCACCCACAAGCGCATCAGTCTTGCTTTGAGAGGACGTCCCCAAGCCTAATCAACGCAGATTCTCACCGTCACAATAACTGACACTCCCGTGATCCTCTTGCTCTCCTAACTACCCCCTCTTCCCCCCTCGTTAAGGATGATGGGACTTAACATTTATAGCTGAAGAAGAAGTGGGGGGAGGCGGGGGCTATCAGAGCTTTTTCAGGCCTTCAACAGACGGAACATCGGTGAGGCGGGTTTTGTTTTTATTCGCTACAGTGACTGTGTGGTTAAAGTTTTCGATTACAGAAATGAGTTACTCTGGCTAGATTCTGAGAGGTACTTACGATTATAATTATAATTAATAATCTATTAATGCGTCCTGATATCCAATTAATGATTATAATAGGATTTTGACAGGAATACATTTTTGATTAAATGGTATGACACAATCACACAAACTGTATAATTTCTCTCTACAATATTAATTAAACAGGCTAAGAATGCAAATACAATAAATTTTTTCCCACCATAGTGGCAACATTTGTTCCTAGTTTTCGAATAACGGGCTTCCTATGAAAATCAGACTGGCTGGTCAAATGGGGTGGTGGGGGGGGGGGGGGTGAATATATGATATATTATAGGCTCTGCTTGCCCTGCCAACACTCAATGTCACGACACTGACCGATTATCTAAAGTAGGTAATAGCCCTGGTTTTGAACGCACTGTTTGGAAAGCAATCGGTGGTTTGGTTAAGTCTCTATACCTTGCACCTATTTAAGAGCAAAGCCACTCTATCTTTATTGATGAGAGCAGGATTTTTTTTTTCTTGTACGTTTAGCGTGTGACTATCTTATTGAATTTTCACGTCACTATTTCGCTTATAGCTAAGCTTTTTATCCATCCTCCCCGCCAATATTTTCTTATCTCGTCTCTTACCTCTTTTTATCATCTTTTCGTCTATCTCTTTGGATTGAGATGAAAATCCTGATTGCTCTTTTTTTAATGTCGAAGCACACAATCTTAAAGAAGTATTTTTTTTCAAACAATCCTTTTATGCTCATAATAGTGACCGAAAATTTGCGTAAGTAATGCATAAATCTTAAATACTTTTAATGTAATTATTTTTATTCAAACTGCCAGTAGTATTGATTTTTAAGAGTAGGTTTGGATTTATGTATAAGAAACTGTTAATCCTTAAAATAACTAGGAAATGTTTTAGCCTTATCAGTAAACGTGTTTCTTTAAAAAGATGGCTACATTGATCAATATTTCTACACACCGTATCTGACCTAATATCATCCGGGTACGTGATAACATCTGGGGAATAAAACTGTACCTAGGGTGACCTAGCGGTATAGGGGTAAGGTGTCAGACTTCTGTGCTGGGGGTCCGGGGTTCAACCCTCGGTCCCGGCACAGATTTATCTAATTGCCAAACCCTTCCTTCACCTCTGACAAGACGTGTATTAATCACAACTTGTGAATGTGTGGAATTTCCGGCCTCCACCATGGTTCGGATCCCACGTTAAACTGTAGGTCCTCCATTTCATCTCACAATCACCCTACCATTACACATTAGCGTAAGTGCGTACAACCCGAACGGGTAGTAAGACGCGGTGCTAATAATAATAATAATAATGATAATAATAATAATATCTATGGCTTACAACTAGTAATAAACATTTGTTTTTATTTTTACCCTAGTTCCCAGTTCTTTAATCTCTTGTTCTCATCTAATCAGTGGGATCAACACTTTTTACAAGTAATCACACATTCGTATGCTATGGAGCTATGCAGTTCTATGTCTTCAGATTCATACCAAGAAAGTGTTGCTACACCCCTCCACCCCCTACCATCTCGTGGGCCTAACGTGTCAGGATGGGCTTGTCGGATGGATAGGTAGTGGCAAATGATTGTGGCGTTTGTTTAATCTGTTTTATTGAAATAGATTAATTACTCTACTAATGTGTAATGTGATGTAGGATTTAGAACTAATTGATAGAGTTTGAAAAAAAAAAAGCTATTATTTCTGTCAATGTCCCTACTCAGTAGGCCGAGTCCTGACTTATCTTCAACGCTATAACTAACTAGGGTAAATTCGCTTTTGCGAAAAACGCAAAAAAAAAAAAAAAAGGGGTCGAAAATAGGGTATTTATAAGTTTTCTTTGCGTTTCATGGCATTTGAAATTGTTTAAAGCGATTTTTATCTCGCGAATTAACGCGAAAAACGTGATTTTGAGAGTATTTTAGCTAAATTATTCTATTTAGCGAAATAGACGCGAATTCCCTGAAAATGCTGTGCATTTAAATACAATGTTGAGAATTTCTATAAAACTATGTTTTTCAGCGGAAATAAGTGATAAAAAATCATTGAATTTCACTCGTCTGTGTGCTTCAGCTCGGGTTTTACTTGCATCCTCTGCCTTCCACAGCCCATCCAGCTAATCGCCACATTCCGTTAGTCGTTACTTTTATCATAAATCCTTTGTATAGGCCCTAAAAACATTGACGAAAGACATTTTTACCTATTTTGCTACAAAATGCTAAATTATGCCACAAAACGCTAAATTTCCAATAATTAATGCTTAAAAAAAACTGAAAATTAATGCTATTTTACCCTAGCTCTAGCTATAACCTTAGTCGGTATCAAACACCTGATCTTCCGGCGCTGTGCTGTTATTAACGAACTCTTTGACTTCTAGGATGGTTTGGGGCGTCCTCCACCGTACAGAACAGTGACTCCAACTGTAGGATATTCTCCCCATAAGTTGGTTAAACTTGGTAGCTGAATATGTAGAGCACTTTGGACTATCCCCACTAGTAATTGGCGTAAGTCTGTCCTGTCCCCTTTCCTTCTACTCAAGGTCCAAAACTAACTGTTATATACTCCAAAAAAGAGGGATGTTTCCCCCAAAAATATTAGTTTTTACACTTATTTATGTTATGCTACTTGGCAAAACAATTGATGTTATTTAAAAACACAACCTAGTTTGAATACTTGACTGCTGAGTCAGGAGAGCTGAAAGTGTGAGTTGACTAGGCCTATGTCATACTTGCATGTTCTACATTGATTAAGGCTGGAAACTACGACAGAATATTGAATTTTTCATGAATTTGGTTTCTTTCTATGTACACATCTTATGAAAACTGTATATATATATATATATATATTTCATAATTTTTAATATATAACACACACACACTTCTATAGCCTTGGTTATAATTCAAAATTGTGCATCTGGTGCTGTGAATCTTTAGTTGGTGCGTATCATTTTGTTTGAAATTTAATTTGTTGAGATTTACCTCAACACTAGACGTGACAAGGCTGAGCTGTTTATAAAACTCACACTTCATGTTTGGAATATAATTTATGTAGAAATATGAAATTGATTCTTAAACGTTCAAAAGGCTCAGTAATTTTTTTTTTTAGCACCGCGTCTTACTACCCGTTCGGGTTATACGCTTAAGTACTAATTACACTAATGGATTAGGAAATGGGAAGGTTTAACTTAGAGGAAGTGAACCCGCATTTGCGTGGAGGGAGAGTGGAAAACCATTTAGGAAAAACCACCCCCAGTTCACCCGACCGAGATTCGAACCTCGATCTCCCCGTCCTCAGTGGTCTGACTCAACACGACTGGCGCGTTAGCCAACTACGCCACCGAGGCGGGTGGCTCAGTAAAAAAAATATGTATAAAACCACCGTCTAATAAAATAAAATTTAAAATATAATATAAATTGACTAGGAAAGCTACTTTTAATGTAACACTAATTATATATATATATATATATATATATATATATATATATACATACTGAGTTTGGAAATGCATTACAATAAAAATATATATTAAGTCAGCGAGTAAAAAATGTTTATTAATAATATAAATCCGTGTGAAATAGTTATGATGCATGTGCATGCATTTTATCTACAGTGAAAGGTAGCAATCTTACTTTGCATGGTTCCACTATGGCTCAGCCTGTAAGATAGGACCATAGTGTAATCTGTCAAGGTAAGACCGCTATCTTTCAGTGTGAACGGAGTGTATATGCAATTTAATTGTAAATATGACAAAATGTTGTTCTAAAATGGGTTATAAAACAAGAACAACCCAATTGTCTGTCTTTTACTAAATTACCAGAAAAAAAATCTCAATCTCTTCTTCGCAAGGGAAGTTATTTCGACATCGTATCAAGATGACAGGTTAAATACATCTCACCTTCTCGGTAGTCCCTAAAATGTACAGTAGGTTCCTTTAATCCACGAGAGAATGACGTCACAGCTAGAATAAGTTGCGACCATATGTTACATAAAATATCAACCATGTACAACAAAATGTTGATATCGAAGAGTTTTTTAGCACCACCTCTTACCAACCGTTTGGGTTATACGGCAATGTACTAATTAGTATAATGAGTTAGGGATAAGAAAGGTTGAATTTAGAGGAATTTACGTGGAGGAAGAGTGGAAAACTACTTAGGAAAACCATCCTTGGTACACCCCACCGAGATCGAACCCCGATCTCCCCATCATCAGCAGTCTAATCTATTGTGAGAGTGACGACTTAGACCATGCGGCCACCAAAGCGAGTAAAGAAAAAGTTTTATACTTTGATTTGCACATTATGAAATTCTAGTTTGTAAGTTCAGAGAGTGATTATTTATCCCCGGTCATGGGATCAAGTCTTAGCTATCGTGTCCTTGCAGTACACACAAACCTGAACTGAGGTACATAACTACTACTAAAGTAATTCGCTCCTGTCTCACGTAACGGTCTACGAGTAGGATCTCCCTGTTTGCACCTTAACCGGCGCACTAATAATTAAACCTCCTGGAGCTGTTAAAATCTGCAGTGCTTCTGTGACAAGCCTCGCGACTAATTAATTATTCAGAGTGGCTGTGCATAAGTGCTTGCCTACCTCTCAGGGCTCATCTTCCTTAATGTCTGCGCGACTACAGTCTGATTTAGACGGCAAGGGACTTTTTTTTGACACCTATAAAAGTTAATGTAACAAATTTAATATAATTATGCTTAAAGCCATTTGCTGATGTAATCAGTCGGTTCATAAAGTGATCATTAAATAACTCAAATAAAAACAAAAAATAAATATAATACGCCTCAGTGGTTGAATGGTTTAGGGCGTCACTCTTGCAATAGATTGGACCAACAATAACACGGAGGTTGGTGCTCGAATCCCGGTCCAGTAAATTAAGAGTGTGTAAGTGGTTTTATAATTTTTATCCACGTAAATGCAGCTACACTTCATCTACGTCTTCTAAGCCCTCTAAGTCATCTTTATCAAATGCACACATCAGCAAAATAATTAATAAGCATGCGTACATCATGAACGGGTAGTAAGACGTGGTGATAAAAATGATAATTGTATTTAATCGGTCTCCCGACCCTCTAGACCCTGAAGCGAGGATAAGGAAAGAACCCAAAAAAACTGGTTGATCCACATTAAAAACTCATTCAACATTTAATTTATTTGAAAACTATTATTTTTCACCCGTTACTCTTAGGGGAATTATTCCCTAAGCCCCCAGACATATCCCAACCCAAAGTAATTAATACCCAGTTCGTTCCTCGTTCAGTACGTGACGGGCCTCAGCCCAGCGACCCCGAAGAAGGCAAGGAGGGGGGGTTAAAGGGGTTGGGAGTATCCCAACAAAGTGACAAATTAATTATTGTGATTGTCCAGCGGGAGGCATTTAGATTGAAGGACGGCCCTTAGGGGGCCCCCACCATGGGGGGAAATGAACCCCTTATACTCCCTGTCCCCTCCTCTTTTTCAGCCCTCAAGCGAATCCATCTCAGTGGAATATCGGACCATCTACAGTCCATCCCGTGGACGTTGTGGTCTATTACGGATTTAAATCTTGCAATTGTTGCACCGAGAAAGTTTTTTTTAAAAAAAAACACTTAGTTTCGATTAGTGATTGTATTCCCCGAGTGCTTTTACATGCTAGTGAACTTGTTTCACTTCCGAGATAACCCTTTTTTAGTGAGCTCATAATCCACCCGTAAGGTTCTACACGAGCAGACCTCGATTCACTTCTAGACTCACTATGGACCTTACAGGAGTTCGAACCGCAGTAACTAAGAGAGGACACTGGTGCTATTACCAACAGACCAACAATTTTGACCATGTCTGAGGACTTGTCTTCATTTCAACCAATTTAAATATTCGTGCAGACTCTTAACAACGAGCTTGGATTATATTTTTTTAAAAATAATTTTAAATGCCCCAAAAGTTATGTAAACAATTTTTGGCTTCAAATGAACCACACACTTTATATGTACAGATAAAAAAAAGATCAAAATAACTTTTAAAAGGGAGCACATACAAAGGCATTAGTCTCGTATTGTCTGGTTTATCGGTGACTGGGAGGTCAGAGTTTCAATTTTATACGGGTGTAATGAGTATTTCCCCCCCCTCTAGATAATTTCCCCCCCTCTAAATAATTTCCCCTTTCCTGCCCCGCAATTTAGGTTAAATTTCAAATACATTTTATTTCCCTTGCCACTATTTAATCAATATCAAATATCATGATAAACCGTATGGGTGGTAAGTCTTGGAAAATGACAAAAAAACTCATTTTTTAATATGTAATGTTAAAAATAAGCATGTTGAGCCAGCTATGGAGGCTATTTTTTTTTATATTACTGTTCAGGTTGTACATATATGAACAAATTACCTAATGTGTTAGAGATAAGTAAAGTTAATCTATAGAAAGTGTATCAGCATTCATGTGGAAAAACCTCAACTGATCGGGCTTCGAGCCCCGACCTCTCCTTCATCAGTAGCTCAGTGTAAAGCGGGAGTGACGCCTCGGTCTATTGTACCACCTAAGCGGGTGACACCCACAGTAAAAAAAGTATTGATTTGAATAAATTTTTATTCTATTTGTTTTTGAGGTATTTAACGCACTTTCTGAACCTACTGATTATATCAACACACGACTTATAAAATGACTTAAATATAAAACAGACACAACATCCAACCCCATCACTGTAAAAGAGGAAACTCACATTTAACCAATGATACTTTTTTTTTGGTCTTGCCAGTAATCTAACCCTGGACCCTTAGCTCAGGAGGCAGACACGCTACAGACTGAGTTACGGTGTTGGACTTTGATTTAAAAAGTTCGCTAAATTAATAGACAGTGTAAAATTATCATGACATCATAAGTGGAATCCATCAGTTTATTTTTCTGACAATAATCACAAATTAATAAATATAATATATGTTTTATCTGATACTAAGAACTTTAAATATATCAATATGGGAAAGAATTTATTTCAAATCTCTACTTACAAGTGATTATTTTATCCAACAAACATGTTAAGTATGAGAATTGTTAAATTGAGGATGATTAAATACAGTAGAACATAAGAAACAAACGATTGCTTAAATCAAAAGAAAAACGGTGTTTTTTCTTATTTTTCTTAGCATCGGGTCTTACTACCCTGTCGGGCACTTATGCACTAGTTGTACTAATGGTGTTAGGGACTAGGAAGGTTATATTTTTAGGAAGTGTACCCGCACTCGCATAGGGGGAGAGTTTAAAACCATTTTGTAAAACTATCCTTAGCACACTCGACCGAGATTAGAACCTTGATCTTTACGTCATCGGCAGTCTAGGCTGCTGCGAAGGTAGAGCATTAGACTATGTGACCACCGATGCGGGTTAAGAGAATGTTCTCATACAAATTGTTCAGTCACTGACTGATCTACTGGTTAGGTATTGTATGCTAACTTCTCACATGGGGTAGCCGGGCTCGATTCCAAGTATTACATACGTTTATTTTTGTGTAGATTACTAATAGTAACGAAGTCCTATTGACAAACTGGCTCTTCTTGGTTTAGTTTGTAAGTCTGGTGCTTAATATGGATCAACAAAGTGGAGAAATATCTACTATAGTATGATACTAGTGTGTTGTGTCAGTAGTTAATATATATCAGTATCTTGATTTATAAATCGATACAAATTTTTATGAATAGCTTAAAATTGTTAAATTTAGGTGACCTCCTTCCCTTAACAGTTCAGTAGATACGTCTGGGGACAAAAAGGGGACGGGGAAGTGTGGGGGGCAGGGGGTTCGATTAAGCGGTATAAGTAATTTTAATGAAACTATATCTTAACTGAAATTCTGAGCTATGCCCATGCGAGTGGTTTTTGAGTGAAAGGGTAAAGTATATTTGTAGCACATGACACAATGACAGAGTGATTACTTCGTGGTATATTAGTAGAGTAAACATAGAACTTATAAAAATAAACGTGAAAGCTTTACAAAACCCGAATACACCCCCCCCTTTTTTTTCAAAAAGAAAAAATGTGTCACATGGCATTGTTTTTCTCTCAAGTTTCCCTGAAGACGTGGAGCGGGGAGGAAAAAGAGAAGTTTCCTTAAGTTTCCCCTGAATATATTTCCTAGACTGCGGAATTAGTTTATGGGACCATTTGTATCAATTTGCACGTAGCAAGGTCCTTTAGAATCATGAACTGCTAAACTTTTTTCCTTTTTTAGTTTTAGAATTTTGGGGACTAGTAGGGTAAGTGTGTGTGTGTGTGTGTGTGGGGGTGTTATAAGGGGGGTAGGTCCTTACTCTTCTGCGACTGACTTTGAAATGAAAACACTTGAGACGTGAGTGAACAGGATTCACCTTTACAAAGAAGTAACGAGTGAAATTTTCTGTGTAATGTAAAATACTTTTCGAACTTGCTATATCTTTTTTTTCTTTTTAAGGAGGACTTAAATTTTATTTTATTTCGGGAATAAAAAGTTTTTTTTAAAAGGGATGTTGGTAGCAGAACCCTCTACAAGCTCTTAAGTTTTGAAGTAATACAAGAAAACACATTTAGAAGTTTACACCCAACGACAACAAAAGCAGAAGAAAAAAATAAAATAGAAACAGCTGTGTAAAAGTACATATTTTACTAAAGTTTGTAAAAAAATAAAAGTAATAGGGGTTGTCTGAACACTTGTAAGCCTTTGATAAAAAAATATCAAAGGTTAAGTATAAATCTATATATCATATTTTGATTATATTTATACAAAGGCATCATTAAAAAATAATCAGTTATATAATAGTGCTTTTAATCTTTACGGTTAATTACTCGTAGATTATGTACGCTTTCTTTTGGCTGAAAGATACAAATATTACCTTGACTACATTATAAACCACGTATGGGGAGCATACATGTGCCCTCTTGAAATGTCCGGTACGGCCTTTTCGCATATTCTGTCAATTATATTTCCATCGTTTATAGATTATACATTCTCAAACTCAAATTGTATTCCTACAAAATAATAAAATGAAGGGTTTTATTAACTGTTGAGATGTTTAGGTTAGTCCATTCTTGAGGGGTTTTCTACTGTATTTTATAATTTGTTATTTCATGCCAATTTAAATATATATATCTAATCACGCCGTTCCCTTACGGGGTAGGCAAGAAACTGTACATATAGCTCAACAAACAACTTCGTACTTAATCCACCTTCACTAACCTTCTCTACAGTAGCCCCATGACTTCTTTGGTGCTGACAGCTCACAGCTAACAGCTGATGGCTTTGAAAAGTTACCAGACCAGATTATATTATCCCTACGCCGAACCATATGATCTGCAAAAACATGTGTTTTGCAGCTGTCACTTCTGACAGTCAAAATTTAGGTATATACCTAAATGTTTACTGTCAGAAGTAAACTGTGAGCTGTCAGTCAGTACCAAAGAAGTCATGGGGCTACTGTACACTTCCCTATCCTTGCATACTACCTTTGTAACGTGTTGTATTAACTTTCAACACGTTAATACAACGAAACACTGTAAAAGGTTAATACTGTTACTACCAAATCAAAAAGGTTCTATTAATGTATGGCAGATATGAACTCTCTGCGACATCACAAGTGGGAGATGCCCAGTTCTCGGCTAAAGTTGCCCCAGAGAACTAGGCAACACGACTTGGAAGAACAACACGATCCATAGTTCTATCAGCTGAACCAGTCGTCGAGGAGGTGAGAGAGTCATCAGTACAGAGGTTTCCACCAGGAATTGACTAGCGCTAGTTGTCGGCTATTGTGATCCCCCTTTTCCATACATTGCCAAATTTTATTAGTCCCGCTGGTATAGATGGGCCTGTCCACGTTCACATACACCTATTATTTTGTAATCACTTGACGGAGGAACTGCGGGAAGATCTTCACTAGATTTGACCAGGAAGAAGTACGGATGACCACGATGTTTGAGGCGTCTGAGTCACCACCTCGCCGCAGAGCTAAAGCCACGGCAGATATTATAGGTATAGAGGAATCTTTGAAAGTTTTGTATGTCATTATGACTGACTTGTTTTCCTGTGCCCATATGACATAGTTTATAGCTTTAGGCACTACCATTCTATGTCTATTAGGCTTAGTCGCAAATATTTGGGCTATGATTAGACTACTCAGAGTCTCAGACTATATGACCATGCCGTGGCTAGCTTAAAGAACATAATTTAATATTGGATGAGACCAGCTTATCTATTGTTATGTGTCACGACCTAATTGGGTCTGTAACCGAACTTGTCTTTTATGAGTTTAACTGTGTACCGACTTGCGGTACGCAACCCGTGGAAGTGCTACTAGTCCATAGTAGTGGCCCGCGGGGTTTTGTATATTGTGTTTGGTCCTCTTGTGGATCCTTTGACTTTAGTAATATTATCTCTATTATGGATAGTAAAGTTGTCCCATTAGCTGGGTAACGCATTTAATGATACTATTGATTGCTCAGGCAGTGCTTATTAGGAAGAGTCCCGGCCATAGTATTAGTAGCATCTAGTTTTTCTGGTAGTTCGCCTAGTACGGATAGTTATATTGTAGTTTTTCTAGAAGGTTATAAGGTTATAATGCCTTGCTGTTTTAACTCACAATGGAGTTAACTCTTTTTAATTAGCTTTTGGTAATTACCTCCCTCTTAGCTCATTAAAGTAGGACTAATGTTGTGTGGCTTAGTTTTTTTAATATTTTGTTAAGAACAGTAACTGTCAGTATCAGTAAATTAACTAATGTTATATAATGATTAGTATGTATGTATGTATACTGATTTGATTGCCACCACCAATTTATAGTAGCGCCGGGCCGCTGCCTTTATTCCATAGGATAACGAGTTACAACTTTAATGCCAGCACCTATTACCTATAGGTGTGGGTAATAGGACAGTCATAGCTGCTTCACACCTGATGCTCCTGTCGAGCTACATATATTTATTGTTGTTTCCATTCATATTCTTATGTCTAAGCAATGGATGGTTTGTATAGTTTCCAAACTGTTTTTCTATGTACTTCTTATTGACATGTTTCAATATTAATAAACCAATTTGTTAAACCTGCAATATATTCTTATTTCTCACAATGTAAAAATAATGTAACCTTACATTATACATTGGTTTCAACAACATCCTTACACAGGTCATACATGCTCTCTTATTCTCAAAACTCTAAATATTTCTCTTTTTCACACATTTGTCCACAACATTTAGCCATGTATTATATGCCCTACACCTTCCTTTTGAGCCACACACACTCTAAATTCAAATATTTACTTCGTCACTTGATCCATACTTATACTCTCTACATTCCCAAACCGAAGTATATTTTTAAGAATACTCGTACGATACACATACAGGGTGTATTTAAATTGTCGAAATTCTAGGAGATCTCTGACAACATAAACAGAATGTCATCATTCCTCACGTTAAACCATGACAGAAGCCAAGTTAAATAATAGTGTATCAATAAAATCGATTTTTCTATATTTTCCCTTCAGTAAACTACCCTTAAATTTAGGATTGGAAATCTAATTCCATACACTCTTCTGTGTGGGGGGGGGGAAGACCTTATGAAAACCCCAGATACCAAGTTTTAGCCTAATCGGTAACATAGTTTAGTCTCTAGCCCGAAGTACAGACAGACAAACGACATTCGACATTGCGAAAACATTTTTTTTTTGTTTCAGGGGGTCATGAAACGTTGACATTTATTAAAATATAGATTTAATTTTTTTTGACGATAACAATACTTTCTCTCCGAAGTCTCGTGAAAAAGTAAAAAGAGAAACGCAAATTAAAAATCATTAGCTTCTTTATGGTTCCTTAAAATACATAATCTTATATTTAGGTAAATAGCATCTTTATAATTTCTACAAAATTTATTGTACCTGAAGTGTGTGGCCTTAGTAGGAATCCGTGCCCTCCATTGTCAAAATTTTCACCAATTCTGTTCTGAGCCATATTGCTAATCAATAGGTGTAATCTTTCTTGTTAAGAGTCCATTCCCTATAGGAATGGTGGTAATAGACAACCAGCACAAAATGTAAAAACTTTAAAAAGAAAAAAAAATTAAATACAAATTGTTTATTGAGAAAATTTTGACTGCCAATTATTATTAGGTGTTCTGTCTAACGACAGATCCATTCCTTTTATCAGTGAAATTAAAGCACTAATGCGCCCTGTCCTCTGCCTCCACCTTCAGTTTCTAAAACTCTTTTTTTCTTTTCTTGAAGTCATCTAATATTTGAATCCTTTTTCTTCCTACGCTTATCTTTCCATCAACCTTTCCTTCTTCTATGTTGTCGTGCAGAAGACAGTTCCTCCTAAGGATGTGTCCGATCCAGTTGGCTTTGCACCAAAGAATTACCTCCAAAATGGTTCTCTTATCACCCACTCTTCTTAGACTTCTTCATTTGTCATCCTGTCTGTCCACCTAATCTTTTCAAGTCTTCTCTAGCACCACATTTTAAAGATCTCTATTATTTCGTTTCCGTATTCTTAAGTGTCAAAAGTTTCTGCTCCATACAGTGCGATGATGTACTGCCAAAAAAGGACACCAAATCAACATATGGTCTTGCAGATCATATGATTTGGCGAATGGATACATGAGAGTATATCTGGTAGTCCTTTAGTAGTTGTCACTTAAAGTCTGTTCAGCGTAGGAATTGTTTTCTGAAAGGCCCTTTTCCCTACCAGAAATCTATTATATAGTAGGATATTGGTAGGAAAAAAGACCTTTCAGAGAGTAATTCCTACCCTGAATGTAGTTACCTACACTCCTACGGTGGATGGGGTATATCTTTTAAGACTAACGAAGGGTACGTCCACTGTTGATATAGATACAAGATTTCCAATCAATTTGTTTTTGACAACTATCTCCATATTGTTTTACATAATTTATTAAAACTTATCCTGGAAAGTAGGTCAATATTGTTAGGCTATCATTCATATCAACAACTTCTATTACGTTTCAGAGATGGCTAATATTTTATTCTAATTTATGTTCTGAAAATATTCATCTTCTTTCTTTTAGTATTTAAGGTGATTGTTTTTCTGACTGGCCTATATTTGAGATTTAAGACTTGTTCAAACTAGATCAAGGCATATCAATGTATGGCCAAAAATAATGCGTTAGGCACATGGTGGGTTTGATCAACTATTTCATGAAGAAATATTGTTCACAAAATAAACCACCCTTAGTAAAACCGACTGGGAATCGAAACCCAATCTTCCAGCCATCAGCAGGCCAATCTAAAATAAGAGTGACACCTTAGACCGTTCGGCCACTGAAGCGGGTGCGTTGTACTAATTACGCTAATGAGCTAGGGATTTATACGATTCAATTGAGAGAAGGTGTGCCCGCATTTGCATGGAGGGACGGTTGGAAACCATTTAGTTAAGCCACCCTCTGTTACCGGACTGAAATTCAAATCCTGATTTCTTCATTATCGGAAGTTCAGTCTATTGTAAAGTGACGGTTTAGAGCACTCGAACATCGAAGCAGGTAAAAAAAGTATACCAGTTATTTTAAAAGTTTGTGTTAAAAATTCTAGATACAATCAACAATTATCAAATTTTATTTTGGAAACGTAGTATTACATAATATATTTCGTTAATGTATTCCCCATTAAAAAAAATGATTAAACAAGATACAAATTTTCAAATGAATCTCTTATGTTTGAACACGCTTAGGAAATATAATTTCACCAACCATTGCATATACAGTACCTTCCAAAAATCAGTTTTCAGTCACACACTTGTTTTGCTTAGGAGCAATATAATTAACGATTGGATTCGATACGAGCTATTTTTAAGATTTCTTCATCCAGGGTACAAATACTCCAACTACCGAAAATACGACCTTGAAAGTCTTTCAGATAATTTCTTCGAGTTTGCTTCGTTGACTTTTTATTTTAGCAGAGTGTTCTTACTACCCGTTCGAGCTATACGCACATGTACCAATTTGGCTAATAATTTTAGGGATTAATGAAATTATAATTAGAGGAACCGTGCGTACCCTGATTAGCGTGAAGAGAGTGAAAACTATTTTTTTAAAAACACTCTCATACACCCGACTGAGATTTCAAAACTTTATCTCCCCGTCATTGGCAGTTTAGTATACGTCAAAGTTAGCGCCTTAAACCATGGGGCCACCGAAGCTGCTATTTGAAATATTAATTCAATCCTTTGACTTATGTTTGTGAAGCTTGCAAAGTCCTTCGAGGAATAACCTTGTGACTTTAATAACGGTGCACTAAAAATATTCCAGAATAGCGTCCCAGGACCTTTTAAAAAACAATTCCACTCAAAGACAGCTTCGTGATAATGTTTTTTTTATATCAAAGATGTGCTAGGAAAGAGGTGGTAAAGGGTTGGCCATTGTTTTGCATATCTCATTTTGGGGGTGGGTGGGTGTTGGGGTGTGCTGAAGGGGATTTAGTTAGGAAGGGGGAGAAGGGGGAAGTGGGCTTGGCCGGGTGGGCGTCAACTATTTATCGGTTCACGGCACGGCCCAAAATAGGGGAAAGATAGTTGGTTTTTTTTTTTTTCGTTAGAGAGAGGGGTTGTTTTGGGACAGTGATTGATGCTGCTCACCTCAACAAACGTAGAGGGAAGGGTGAAAAGAGAGAAATGCGAGTTTTATAGCGTGACAAATCTCTCGGTTGCATGTAGTGTGGGAGGTACCGTGGATTCACCCTAGGACTGTATGCCAACTTGACTGACTGATTGACGGACTGAATTACAAAACTGGGCCGGCCCGCTAGGGGGAGGGGGACGGAACAAGATTTACAATAATTACCGAAACACGCTAAACATACACATTTTATACACCTTACAAATAAGGTGCTTTTTAAAATAGGGAAAGTGTTGGCTAAATACCAAATAAAATAATGTGTTATTTTTTATTTATAGTTAGATTATTATTTACCTAATATTTATAAATTTAACAATAATTTATTTTCATAATAACCTTATTATTATTTAATACATTTTAATACAACTACTATAATTTTGTGGTGCGCATTATGAAATATTATAAATTATTTTTTCAATATTAGAAATAATACCTGCTTCTGTGGCTGCATGGTCTAAGGCGTCTCTCTCGAAATAGACTGGAATGCTGAAGATGGGGAGATCGGGGCGCAATCTGGTGTAGTAAGGGTGATTTTTCCTAAATGGTTTCACATTCTATATCCACGCAAATCTGGGTACACTTCCTCTAAATTCAACCTTCCTCATCCCTGACCCATTGGCCTGATTAATACATAAGTGTATAACCCGGATGGGTAATAAGACGCGATGCTAAAAAAAATGTGTTTTGTATAGATTCGTAACATAAAATTTTAAGATATTTTAGAACTAGCATCAATCTTTCCTGTTTACCGTGAGATAAAAAGTTTTCAAGTTTTCTTTTCCCTCTTTTTTATTGGGATGACAAAGAGTGGTTGTAGATGATGGAAGGAAGGGAGTATAAGATCAGACAGAATAGAGAGGAGTTGCAGAAAACTACACAGACAATTATTCTATTTAAATCCGTATAGCTTGACAACGGTTTATAGTTTCTCCCTGGCCGAGGAGGCCGCCTTAAAGTGACATCATAATCTCATAAGAAACTAATCGCCGATCTAATCGACTGCTCAGCTCTGTTCTTGATGGGGCACGTCACTTGACTCGTTCTTACATGCAATAAGCGTATTCAATGTTCACACCCTGCGTGCGTCTAGAACATTCTAAACATTTGGATTCAAATTACTGTGTCGCTACTACTTGTCAACACGTCGTAGAGAGAGGCTCAGTGGAAGAGAGGTAAGCTCCCCCTTAATCTCGTGACAATACCACCTGATAAAGCTTCACAATAACTTTAAATACAGTAGGATAAGACAAGGATTATGTTAACGAATCACACGAGGCTAGCCTTATTAAGGTGGGAGTGTTGGGGACGCGAGAAAAATCACTGTTTTACAGATTTTATATCAATACTTTTTTTTTTTTTCGAAAATAAATAAAATATTGCTCCAATAGAAACTGTAACGTTATTTGCCACCCTACCCGCCTCGGTGGCGTAGTTGGCTAACGCGCTAGTCGTGTTGAGCTCGACCGCCGAGGACGGGGAGATCGAGGTTCGAATCTCGGTCGGGTGAACTTAGGATGGTTTTTCCTAAATGGTTTTCCACTCTCCTTCCACGCAAATGCGGGTTCACTTCCTTTAAATTAAACCCTTCCAATTCCTAATCCATTAGCGTAATTAGTACTTAAGCGTATAACCCGAACGGGTAGTAAGACGCGGTGCTAAATATTATTATTATTATTATTTGCCACCCTACCATGTATGTCCCTATATTTTTCTAATGTTTGTGAATAGTTCCCAATTTATTTTCGTTTGAAATTATGCACTTCAAAGATCGGCCGCAGCTTAACACGCTGTGTCGCCGGCGTGAAAAATAATAATGTTTACATCCATTCAAAAAAATAAAAGGACGGAAGGAAGAACGTCAAACACTGTTTTAAATAATTTAAATAAGGAATTTTGACATAAGGAAGAACACTTACCTTTTATTAAACATATTAATTATCCTTCTAAGAAGTTTGTTGACTCTTCTGTTTATTTTCAATGTCGGCCATGATTTATTTCAAGGCATGCGCACTGCGCGGATTTGGTAAAACAAGTGAGTGGCGGGTCTCGTGATTGTAAAAGAAGTAAGAAAAAAAAAAGACGTGATATAAATACCGGAAACTAGCGCGCATTTCAATTTTGACGGAGAGAAATAAACATTTTAATTATTTTAAGAAAAAAACATTGTTCATATTCATTGACACATATTTCAATCTTTATATTAAATTTGCATTTTATTTTATATTCATTTCTAGTCCATATCCCACATTTTATCTTTTGTTTTAATGTATTAGTTTTCTCTTTGTACTTGGAATAAAATAGAACGTTTTTAAATTTGATTCATGGAACACTTTCTGAAGATGATTAGTGGTGGCTTCCTGGGTTTCTTTCTTTTGAACATGGAGCAAAATCTGTGTAGATCCTAACTAAATTTAATTTTAAAGTGGAACAATAGCTGGAAAGTAAAGTGCAAGTAAACAAATGGAAAGTTAAGTGTCTGGGACGAACTAGAGACTGTTTATTTCTTCAAATTGTGGGCAAATTGGAATAAATAAAAGGAAACAGATTTCAGAAATTCGTGCTATTTCAACATGAACGAATTTATTGGTGAGATCCAGCCAAATTTTCAATTTTAAATATATTTCTTTCTCTCTTTTTATCAAGCGACCAGGATTTATGTAAAAACTTTCAAAAAAAGACAATATATTCAGACTCTTTATCTATTCCAGAGAATTAATTCATATTTTATTTTATGTAAAAATATTAATTCTATTAATTTCGTTTTCTCTTTCCTCAACAATATTATTTATTTTGTCTTACTCAAAACTCTATATCTATATAAGTTTAGCCTATATATAAATATATATTTTCTTTCACTCTAGTAATATATATTCTAAAACTCCTAAATTTAACAATGTTTAGAGATTATTATTTTAATTGATTAATTTTGTTTAAGAATTTATGGAATACCATATATTTTATTATTTTATTTTGTCAGATTAGCATTATATTTATTTGGAATTCCATAGGTAGGATTGGGATGTATACAACGTTATTTGACTGAGGAGTGGTTTTTGAAAATTCGAATAATTTTGAAAATCGCTCTAACAATTTTGCTTAAAAAGTATATCTGGTTAGTTTTTGTCATGAACATGACAAATAAAGCTGTATACTTGATTTTGGGGAGGAAATTTGGCTATGGATAGTTTACTAATGACTATATTTTTTTAAATGGGAATATTTAAAAAAAATGTTTTAACGATTTGGTTCAAAATTGGTAAGGGGGTATTATTCTAAATTGTCAATAATAATTTATCTTTATGTACTTATTTAAAATAAATTAATTTACGACTATTTACTGTAGATTTTTTTAATTGACCTTGAAAATTGAATTCAAAATGGGAATTTGGGAATAGTTTTTATAGTAGATCGGAATGTTTTTATTTTTACAAATAACAGTTAATTTTAGGGTAGTTTACAAATAAATATTTATTTTTGAAAAATTAAATTTGATTAAATAATGACCATTTGAACAATTTGGTTTAAATTTATATATCATTTGTGATTATTGTGATTAACAAATTAATGTGTTTGTTTTAATGAGGAAAACATACTTAAGGATAGTTTAGTGAAAACATATTTTTGAAAATAATCATCTTTGAAATCTTAATACATATTATCAGAAGGTTTGTGCGATTGTGTCGTAAAATTTATTTTCAACACCCCGCGTCTTACTACCCATTCGGGCTGAACGCATATGTGATAGTTACGCTAATGTGTTAGGTAAAAGGAAGATTAAATTAAGGGGAATTTTAGTCGCATTTTCTTAGAGAGGGAGAGTGTATTAACCATTTAAGTAAAAACCACCCTCAGTACACCCTACTGTGGTTTGAACCCCGATCTCCCCGTCATCGACAGTCCATTCTACTGTGAGAGTGACGGCTTTTAGACCATTTGACCACCGAAGTGAGTTCTCATGCTAGTTACATCGTTCTCTCTCCAAAGGGAGTAATTAACATCATATACTTCTTTGCTCATCAAATCATCATTTATAACTTCCATCTGCTACAACCCCCTTTTCCCTCCCCACCAAAAAAAGTATTTAGCATAAAATTACATTTAGAATTGCCAAATTTAGATATATTTTTTTTCACCCTTAGCCATATTATGCGTGACAACTAAGTTTCGTTGAACGTTAAACTTGAAAATAAGCAACCCTCCTCCAACCTTTCTAAAAAAAAACCATATTAAAAAAAATCTAAACGTTGAGGTTTTGTGTTCCCCAAGCTGGTTACTTCTCATCAGCAGTCTTGTAGCACAAGCCGCTTGTGGGCTAATAACCTCCTCCCCTCCTCCAGTTATTACTGCATCAACCCCTCCCCCCCCGTTACATTGAGCCCCTCTCCACCCACAAAGCACAACCACACCCCGGAGCAAAACAACCCCCCCTTTTCTGGCAAAAACAATGCGACAACAGCGTCGCCAATTAGCAGTGAAAGCTTGCATGTGGGTTTTGAGCCGGTGGTGGAAAACTGGGTACAGTTGGGGGGGGGGGGAGGGCAGTGTTACTGTGGATTGCCTACCTAACCCCTCCTCCCTCTGTTTGCCTGTGAAGGTTAATGTTCACATATACCTTCCGGTTATGTTACACTTTTAGTTTGTACCTAAGCACGTGTTCATTTACGACCTAGTCTCTACTGATATATACAAGGTTTATTAACCCTGGATTACCCGTATCGGTGGCCGCGAGGTCTAAGGCGCTACTCTAGCAGTAGACTATATTTCCGATGTCGGGGAGATTGAGATTAGAATCTCGGTCAAGTGTACAGAGGGCGGTTTCTTTTATCTCCAAAAATGGGTTTCCACTCTAAAACTTCTGGCAAATGCGGGTACACTTCATATAAATATAGCCTTCCTAATCCCTAAAACCGAGGTTTCCTCGTGTCTAAGTCGTAGTTGGTACATAGCTGCTCGTTCCAACGGTAGTATATTTGTTTTTCTTGCTCACTTTAAGGCTAGTATAATACTCTAAGTTGTTTCTTAGAATAAAACTTGTTTTATATGGCACCCATTTTAAAAGCACCCTATTATAATTTATTTTAATCTTTACGTTAAACACAAATATTATTAAGGACTTGAACTAAAGGCTAGCAATATGTGTTAAATAATTTAAAATAAGTTTACAAAACATACAACAATCTAGTGAAGAAGGGATAAAAAAACAGGGAAATAAATCTTATATGCACCCGCTTGAGATTCGAACCTTAACTACTCTTCCGATGCCACTTACCGAATACATATTTTGATAATTACATAAAGGAAGCAAGAGAACAAATTAAAACATGAACCTATACTACAGGTCAAACTATGATTTTAACCTCGACGCTAATATGACGGGGTGGTCACATTATGTGAGATAATTATTTTTTAAAACGATCGAAATATATTTGAAATTAAAAATGTCTGATGTAAAAAACTAATCAAGACTTTTAACAAAAAATTGTAACACACACAGCTAAATTAAAATATATGTTTCAAACTTTGGTTGGGTTTAATCCGATTATTTCTCCAGATCTATTCAATTCTAATTAGAAGGACTTCTCTCTGTGTGCTTGTGATTGGACCAATTAATTGAATACACATACCACGTATATTATTGGTAACAGTCTGACCACGTCACACATTCAATCAGTAATCAATATTGGGTATGTTCTGGCACGTTTTCACAGAGAATGACTCTACTGCCCAATTTTCGTAGGAAGGGTCTTTTCTCATAGCTGGAAGAAACTAATAGATCTACTTTCATGTATTCATAATAATAATATCAACTTTATTCGGGCGAAGTTAAGGCCAGCACCTTTTCTTACACTTAATCCCTTAACGATAAGGTTGTTTACTTCATACTTATGTGATATTAATATAAAAATTAAAAACTTATCTATAATATGTGTACACAAATATTTATAGTAATAATAAAATATTGAAGTCATATCTATTTACATAATTACTCGTTTTATATATAGCCTATTGAAGTAAATTAAATGAGTAAAGCGGAACCAAATAAGCGAGAGAGAAAAAATATGATTTATCACCTATTTATCACCGCGTCTTATTACCTGTTCAGGTAATGCGTATATACAGGTGGGGCGGAAATTATCAGAGGATGTATACTGAAGAAAATGATAAACAACGTGCTGAGATTTGTCTGACGTCCGTAGAGTTCACCTCAGTTAAAAAAAAATGTCGTATGTATGTTGCTTTTATTTAACTAGTGAATATTTACTTTTCAATTAAAGAGTTAATTTTCAAGTCACTAATCGCCTAATGGTTTCAGCCCCAACCTGTATAATAAATACTCTAATGGAGCAGGGAAGAGGAAGGAATCATTTAATAACTAATATACTCGCATTTGCTTGAAATGAGAATGAGAAAACATATATGAGAACCCACCCAGCGTGATTAGAACCCCGATCTCCACGTCTTCAGCGAGCCAGTCTAACAAAAGAGTGACACCTTAAATCCTTCTTTCACTGAATCTTGTAAAATGATAAATTAAAATACACAATCATAACACACACATTCACATGTCATATAATATATTAGGCATATGTATTTAAGATGCATATCTAAACATGACTGAAATAGCAAACAATTTAAAAAGAAAACAGTGCTGATAATATTTAGTAATTATATTGATTGAATAAGTTTTTATCTGCAATAATAGTAATAGTAATAATAATAATATACATATCACATAACTTTCCCTCACATCGACTTGACAATATAACACCCCTCCCGAGTCACAAATGTCTGTGGTATCTGATAGCTCGAGATACTATTGGTTGCTCATATGCAGCTGATAATTACACACGTCCATCACAGACTCTGTCTTAAGCTACGAGTGAAAAATGACCCTGAATAAGGAACTAATCCTAGATAGCTCAGTGTTAGAGCACTGACGGGTTAAACCAAAGGTCCAAGGTTCGATTCCCGTGACTATGAATCATTTTCAAATTAATTTAAATCTGGTCTTCTCCATAAGAACATTCTCCTAGTTACAATTATTGGAAACCTAACTATTTAGCTAAAGGGAATTCATACACTAATTATTAATTTTTTGTGTTCACCATTGAACGAACTAAGATATTTGGACCTTCCTAGCCATGCAACCATGGAGGTATGTTGTTTAAATTTACGTTCAAGCGATTAAAATAGAATCTAAAATATGAAAATAATTTTCTTTGTGTCTGTTATATTTCTAAATCATTTAGCAACGGTTTGGTCTCGTAATTTAATTTATTTCAGAATATTAATTGCAATTATTAATTCAAATTTATTTGTATGATATTATTTTACATTATTTAAAAGTTTTTGATACTTTATTAGTTTGTTAATAATTGTAACGTTATACTTTATAGTCAGTTGAATAGTTAAAAAAAAACAAGAACATAAATACCACCAATATTTTTTTATCACTTTCACGGGAGATTTAAAACTAAATAACTAGTTACAACACAGATTTGCAGTGAAAATGAATACAGGACTATTTCTTTTTTTTACATGTCGTACGAAAGGTCAAACGGATCATGAAAAAAACCCTAGAGCAAAACATAGCTGTTGTGTTCTGACTTGCATGAGTATATATATATATATATAAAAAGAGAGAGAGATAAACTCTCTCCCAGATGCACCAGTCACACGGTACTAGCAGATAAAAAGCGGACTGGACACTTTAGTGAAAATCAACAGCAACACTGAAAGGTTTTAGGACGATTTTACGGTGAAAAAAAATCTTCCCTTTTTTTCGATAGGAGACCATATCTAGAGAACGTTTTATAAAAATTAAAGTCCTCTATCTTTATTTTTACCGAAATTATATTTTATTGCTTGTGTTGACAAATTAAAATTAGATAGATTACTTACAATATTACAAAACAAAATTTATATTTGAGATTTAAAGCATGATTATTCTTTAAAAGTTGGTATTCACGTAGTTAGATGTAATTTTAAATAAATATATTTTTAAATGGTACTTTTTTTTCATTCTAATAATAGTGAAAATACAGTACACAATGAATACTTTTATGATTCTATACTTATATGTGTTTATTTAATATTATTTGAATTGTATGTCACATTTACAACTTTACATTTTTTATCATATTACTAAAGGTAGTAAGATTATAATTTAACATTTATTTGGCTAATTATAGCAGAAACTTTTTCAATAGTTTTACATATTTAAATTACAATACCTAGTAAAGTAATTCTTTAAATCCTAGTAAATTATTATATTTCAATAAGTTTTCACTTCTAAATAAATATAATATTTGCATAAAGAGATTGTCTTGAACACTTTTATTATTAATTCAAATAATTTAATCGGGTTATTCGTTAATTTTTTATTTTTTATCACCGCGTCTCGACCGTTTCAATTTGTACTCATATATGATAATAACTGCCTTTAAAATGCTTCCTTCCTCATCCCTACTCCAGTAATCTTTCCTCATTTGTCTGAAAGGAGAGTGAGAAATCATTTAGCTAAACCACTCTCAGTAGAACCAACCAAGATTCGAACCCCAATCTCCCTGTCATCACCAGGCCAGTCTAGGACGAGAGTGACTCCTTACACTATTTTGCCACTAAAGTGAGATCCTTTGTTTTGACTGAGATATGGTTATTTAAGTTAGTTTGTAATTCATATTAGTAAAAGCTCAATGATAAGAAATTTTTCGTTTACATTCTGGGTAAAATAAGCTCAAAAATGTAATTATAAAATATAATTAAATGAAAGATTGTGAATTGCAGTTAAAATACATTTGAGATATTTTAATATAACTTTTAATAACGTAACATATTAAAGTTTACCCTAATACCACAAATTGGGTTAAGCTGAGTATACTTACCATATGTGGAAGTCTCAATTACTTACATGCCACTAGATTCATTCAACATAATGGGTGTTTCGTGTTCTTTAAAATCGTTTAGTTTTCTGGGTCAGTGAGATTTCAAAGTATAGAACTCTAGAAACGTGCTTTCATCACGTCGTATTAACTTTGTAAGCGACAAACTATGTCAAAGAATTTACTCTACTTTCAAAGTAATACATGGAAGAGGGGGGAGGGAAGGCATGTTTGTTTTTAGAGTTGTTAGAACTCTCTTTGAAATTCAAGTAATTAAAAATGGTATCTATATTTCTCAGCAAGTTCATAAAATTGTAAAGATTTTTTAAATAAATCTCTATTACTAAGATTTTCCGTTTTTCAAAAGTATACTACTATAATCATACTAAAAAAACACTATAATAATATATTAGCACCGCATCTTACTACCCGTTTGGGTTATTCGCATTTACGCTAATGTGTAATATTAGGGTGATTGTGAGATGAAATGGAGGACCTACAGTTTAACGTGGAATCCGAACCACGGTGGAGGCCTGGCATTCTTCACATTCACAAGTTGTGATTAATACACGTCTTGTCAGAGGTGAAGGAAGGGTTCGGCAATCAGATAAATCCGTGCCGGGACCGAGGTTTGAACCCTGGACCCACAGCACAGAAGTCTGACACCTTACCCCTAGACCACCTGGTCACCTAAAAAACACACTATAAATAATTAAAAATTGTAATCACACGACCTAAATTGAGATGAGTGTTTGTTTGGTTTTATTGTGCTCTGGACTGTGAATGACAAAACGAGTATTGAAAGGTGTCGTGATTAGCTTGTAAGTAAATATAACATATCCGCTGACAACATAAACAGGGTGTCAGCATTACTCACGGTAAACCAGGCCAGAAGACAGAATAAAAGTATCACAGATAACAGGGCTGACTAATCACAATCGATTCTAGGAGTGTCACGCTGCCCGTTTTGGGGGTTACGTGGGTTAGGACGCTGGATCACCGAGTACGAGTGCTAAGGGGCTACCGTCATCGTTCCCAAGGAACCGGGGTTCGTAACAGTGACGGGTCACCTAGGGGTCAATCAGGCCATTGGTTAATCATTCCTTGCATAATTCGTTCTGTCACGAGCTTCTAAGTGACAGGGTCCGGGGTTCAATCCTCGGTCCCGGCACAGATTTATCTGATTGCCAAACCATTCCTTCAACTCTGACAAGACGTGTATTAATCACAACTTGTGAATGTGAGGAATTCCAGGCCTCCACCGTGGTTCGGATCCCACGTTAAACTGTAGGTCCTCCATTTAATCTCACAATCACCCTACACATTAGCGTAAGTGCGTATAAACCGAACGGGTAGTAAGACGCGGTGCTAATAATAATAATAGTAATAATAATAATATTTTTTCATGTGTAAAACTTTTTCTTTTATAGAATAATCATAGTGTAATATTTAATTAAATATTGTAAAAATCAAATTTAGTTTCCATGGTTTTTAATTTATAATATAAGAAATATATCTTCGAAATTTGTTCCTTTGATAAAAAAATTAACTCATAGTTGACAGAATGAAATTCAAATTTAATCTTTTTTCTTAAATTTTATTGACATTATATCGAATCCAAACGCGAAAAATCACAAATTCTATAAATGTTTATTTAAATAAACGTCACAGAGCTTTAAGATTGTTAACGACGTGCAAAACGACAAAGGATAAGACAAAATGTGTTAAAATATTAAAAGTTGAAACTTTCATTGAGGTACACAGTCAATATTAATAATTATTGTCAGATAAATCCATTTTTAATGATTTCAATTTAATTTAATACTATTATTTGAAAACAGTTAGCACAATATGATAAGTAAAAATATGGAGCGAATCTACAAGCGAGCTATACCGACCAAGTGGCTGATTTTGTTAGCGATGATAGTGCCAACATTTGCTGATAGAGGGTGTCATGTGGTCAGCACAATGAGCCCTCCGGCCATTAGTCTCAGTTTTCTAAACCGGATATGCTACTTATTTAATCAAGTAGCTCATCATTTGTCCTCGAGAGAGTGAGTTTGACTCTGTTACAGAACCATTGATTCACAGATATATTTCGGAAACGCCAGGAATAGAATCCGGGACCTCTGGATATGTATCCAGGAACTCTAATTACTAGATTACAGAGAAAAAAAAGCATATTTAAAATATAAAATTCATTATATTACAATGGTAAATAATTTTATTTTAAAGTTTGTTGGCAATATTTGCATGAATTTTAAACTTGACGATTTTGTTGTGTATCAAAGTCACATCCAGAGTTGAGAGTAAAGAAACTATGTATATTTTTCTTTTTATCCTAAATTAACGAAGCATAAAAACGTCTACGATAAATCCCCTTTCTGCTTGAGTATATGGGGATCCATGGATAAAGGAAAGTTGATAGTATCACTTATTTGTTTTGGTAAGACTGAGTTGGTCGAGATTTTGGCGTGTGCAATCTATAATATAACGTTAGGATTACCAAAATAAGGAAACAAACTTAAGTTAGTTTAGAAGATTACTCCAATGTGCAACATACTTTTCGTCAAAATATTAAATAACAAAAAGTAATTAAATAGATATATTATATCTATTTTGTAATTAAATAGATATATTATATCTATTTAATTACTTTTTGTTATTTAATATTTTAACGAAAAGTTTGTTGCACATTGGAGTAATCTTCTAACGTAACTTAAGTTTATTTCCTTATTTTTGTAATTTACCCTCTCATTACTAAAATTTACTATGAATATTATTAAAATCAAGTTAGGAGTTTCCATTCTTTAAAAAACCTTGTTTATGGTGGTAAGGGTAGCCTTAAAGGCCTTTTCCCTGTCAGAATTTTACTATACAGTCAGATTTTTGTAGGAAACATATCTGTCAGGCCTTCCTACCTACCATAGACAAGGTATACATAATAATTTATGTGAACCAATATAAGCCCACTTCAGGGTCGAATGGTTTAAGAAGGCTAGACTATCAATGACAAATCGCGTTCAGGTGTAATGAGGTTGGATTTTACTAATTGAATTTTCACTATACCTCCACAAAAATGCAGGTATAATTCCTCTAAATTCAAACTTCCCTATCTCTTACGCATTAGTAGAATTAGTACTTATGCGTATATTCTAGTAAATTGTTTCTTTTATATTTTTTCTCATATTGTCTTACTACCCATCCAAACTTTACCTATTTTCAATATGGTACCGGGGTATGTATAAGTAAGGTAGAGTTTAAAGTTAATCGACCCACATTTGCGTGGAGGGAGAGCTAGGAAATATTTAGTATAAACCCCCTTTAGAACATTTCAATGGGATTCGAACCATGACCTCCCTGTCATAGTCAAACCAACCCATGTGAGCCTGGCATTTAGACTGCGGGCTCATCTATGAGGGTTCCTCCTATTCAGTGATAAACTTACCTTTTATGGCCAATAAACGTAGGCTACATTTATACATTTTATTATCTTGTATGTGGTTGGTTGAATGGATATTGAGGTGGATGGGAACCGTCTACAAATACAGACAGTCCCATCAAACCTTGTTCACCCTTGCAACAATCAACGAGCCGCCACTGTTGTAGACAAAAAACTAATAAAAATACCTTTAAAACTATTTTATATCAATTCAGGATTGTAGACTGCTCAGTAAATCAAATTTAGTTAAATTGTTTCATAAAAGCGGTAGCTTGTTAGAAATGTTGTCTGAGCTAAGAAAATAGGGGTACAAGGGAAAAGGAGGGAAGTCAAATTTTAACTAAAATTGAGTTAGTGTTGCCATCTGTTAGACAACCATGAGATGAGTCCTTTAGAATATGATTAAAAGAGGTCACTGTCTTATTTAAATTAACTTTAAAAATACTTTGCTGGAGGTATTTGAGGTAGTTGTCCTGGAAAATATGTGTTTTGTGACGTTCCACCTTTTCCCCTGTACTCTTCAAACATAAGAGAAAATTGTGCTAGATATAGGAAATAATATGACAGTAACTTAATTCGTCCACTGTTATTGTTCTGCCGGAGAAAGTAAACACACAAACTGGTCCACCCTCCGACATATCAACTCGTCCACCCAAACTTGGATTGTACTGTGCAAAATCGTACTAAGTAATTACGACTTTAACTAACCTAACCTAACCTAACCTAACCTAACCTAACCTAACCTAACCTAACCTAACTACTTGATTTTAAAACATTGCATGTAAAATGACTGAGTGTAAGATTTAATATTTTGACGACCAACTGTGATACCAGTGCTGTGAAATTTTACTACTTTATTTTGGGGTGCGGGATGAGGGGGGTGTATGGTATACAATATGTACTTAGTACGCTCTTGTACTGAAGAGTCCAGGTTTGGGTGGACGAGTTTATGTGTCGGAGGGTGGACCAGTTTATGTGTTTACTTTATTCCGCAGAGTCGAGTTTCACCCAATACTATCTAAACCACCCTCCACGCTTTACTCCTACTAAAGGTAGTTATGATTGAAAGCCATGTCGGGTTACGAACCATTGTAGTTTGTTCGTGAGGTCATTTTATTAATAAAAGGCTGAATTTTAACACTTAAATAAATAAAAATGTATTCTGTGTTATCAATGTTGTCTATTTTATAAACAATATTCCTCATTAAATATAGCATTAGTATGGTAACAAATTTAGTTATGTCTCTAATATTAAATGTACTTTAGAATACACGTTACCTGACCTAATGTGCGAGATTTTCTTCAAAAATAAACAAATGATGTACTTTCAACGATATAAAATATAAAAATACAAGTTTTATTCTTTTCACTTATCTACGGTTGATACATGTATGTCTGCTGTCGACGCAGTGCTCCACGCGGTGACAAACAGAATTAGTTAAAAGTCGTGTATTGGAAGGACTAATGGACACTAATGTCAATATATTCTTTAAACAACTGTATTCCCGGTCACTCTAAAATATATATTTGTGTGCCTATGTGTTTGTGTTATAGAATAAGTTGGGCAATAGTATGACAAACGTCAAGTGAGTTTTCTTTTAAATACTAAAAATTGTAGTTAGTAATGATTTTGACCTAGTATTTAGTTAAATCGACTTAAGATTTATGTAACCTCAATCCGACACCTTAGCTAGGTGGGTAGCATATCTATCTAAGGGTCTAGGTTTCAATTCACTTCATGTATGAAAAGTTTATTATTGATTAGATGTGGGTTTCCCCTTTCAGAGTGATGAATTAAAGCTCCAAGGAATGGGCGTTACCTCTTATAGAATTAAGTTAGTTTTTAAGTCATGTGCTTATATAATCAGCTGGGTTATAAAGTGCATCTAAATAACTCAAATAAAAATAATATTAGACCCCATTTCTTTTTTATCCACCCCCTTGTGACTTACTATTGCGCCAAGAATATACGTATTCTAGTTACGCCATTTGGGTAAAGATTAGGTAAAATTGAAAGGAAACATACTCGTATTTGCACAGAAGGAGAGTTGAAGATAACTAAGGGAATCAAACCCCCTTAATTCTCCCAGCCAGTTTCTGAACCCAAACCTTTCTATCACTGGTAAACCAGACTGTATGTGCCTGGAATTTAGTCTATGTACCGACCAAAGTGGGTGACCTTGTTTCTATTCCAGTTGGGGCCTTAATTTAAGTGTTTCATATATAAATTATGGTTATGATCTAATCAGATATTTAAAAAAGGTTATATTAAATATTCTAAATTGTAGCAATGGTAATACGTTTAGTAAATTACTATTTTAATTGATAAAAAACTATATTTATTTGTATTGCTATTTGAATCGATGTATTTATGATATTTTGTAAGGCTATCCACAACAACATAAGTGTACGGCAAACATAATGTCGTGCATTCATTAAATATTAACCCTCAATTAACTTTGTATAACATTTATTTGATAATATATAATTGCGTAAAACATTTACTATATCAAATACCCTAATTTTGACTATATTCCGGCCCCCTTGGAGTGAGAAATTACTGCAAACTAATGTCAGCACCACCAAAAAGTTGGAATATTGATTTTGATGGATGTTTCATAACTCCTTGAATCCGAAAAAATGTTTGCCAATGCCAATTGTCTGTTGCTTCTTTATTTGAGTTTAACGTGCACTTTATGAACCGAATGACTTTATCAGCACACGAGAATTTCTATGAGCGAGGGTGAAAAAACCTACTAATTATGTCAGGAAATGTATTTTCATATACTTTACAGGGTTATTTTACATGCAACACGTGACATAAGACCAATGGCTTTACTTCCCCTCCAAAAGAAGTTATTCAACGGATTGCTATCGCTCAAGAAAAATCAGACAATCCCGGCTGGATTTGAGACCACAAACATAGAGTCCTGAGGGGATTGCTTTACCTCAAGACCACCAAGGCTGACCTGTCTGTTACTGAAACTTGAGCTGTAACCATTCTACCAATCAGGCTAAAACTTTGTTTTCAGGATTTTCATAAGGTTCCCCAGATATATATTTTTTAAATTATCTAACCCTAAAAATATGGGTAGTTTACTTAAGAGCTCTACTTAATATTTTAGTTAAAATTCGTATCTAGACACCGTTTAACATTACAAACCAATATGGTGCATCTCATTTTCCCCATGAAAATTACTTTGAGGGTTCTTTACATAAGCGTAAATTTCAAACTTTTATCATATTTCCGCAATTATCTGAGATATCAAATTAATTCTTATCACTGCCAAGTTTTAAGACTCTTAAAAATAAATAACTTTAATTTTTTAAGAAAAATTTCTAGAACTAATATTTTCCGAGCTATAGACGAATACATTTGTTTAAATAGAGCTTTGGGAAATGTATTGTGTTAAAAAATGCACATAACAAATAATGTTTCTGTAACAGTGTATATTATTTCATGCATGCTCTTTGGCGAAATACTATGTTAAATTTTTTTCTCAATTATGTGTCTAAAACAATGTCTATTATTTAATTTCACTTATCTTACGAGCTATAAGTATAATTTAAGTAGAGGACTGAGAAAGTCTGCACTGTACGGTGATTCATAATACGTATATAAATATATTACAAAAGGCGACCGGCCTACGCTACTCTGGCAGGTTTCTTATCACATGAAAATAAAAATGGTCTTTGGTTTTAGTAATCCATGTAAAATTGATAATCCTAGGGGAAAGTTCGTTTTTATTCAACCATTTTTCATTTTAAGCGACAAAATCTCGTTGAAGTTAATTGGAAGTCAGTGCCGGGTTCAGAATATTGCCACTAAAACAAAAAGTTAATGCCTCATATCTCGAGATTTTATGGAGGTAATCCAGATTAAAGAGGGTGGCATTTTTTATCATGCATTTTATAGTTCATATTATAATTATTAAACGTGTGGACGGTTTTCATTATTATAATCTTTATTTAAATAATCCCTTTCTCTTCTCTCTATATTATAAAGTTTTATTTTTCTATACCTCTATTCAAAAATAAAATATATATTGCATTGAAATCGATATATTCGTTAAATGGTTCAGTAAATATTATAGAAGTTAATGCTTTGTTGTTGAATTATATGTAAATTTCTATTTTCGGCAAGCGCCTACTAAATACATGATAGGCAGTATGCCTTACATGTTTGTATCTAAATATTGCCTATCAATTCCTTTCCACGGCGATTTTATTTTTCACATCCCGTCTAAGTTTCAATAAAATACCAAAGTCTAGCTATCAAAGTTGTTAGGTGATCTTTAGTAGTCCTATACTATAATACCTATCTGCAATTAAGTTAGGAGGTAGTCAGTAAGAAATAATCCTGATAATACTGTACTATTTTTTATATTACCAATAGTGGATTGGTTTGAACAGAGAATTTATGAAAGCAAAGGTTTCACAAAGTACCGATCAGTTTTGAGTCAACTATATCCAAAATCGAGAATTTTTTTATGCTATTTAAGTGTATTTAATATTAGTTCTCCTACATTCATAGAACATAACTAATATGATAAGACGTTTCGACCGTTCGTGTAAATGTGTTTTATATTTTGTAGTTTAACGAATTAATATATTTTGCCAAGCTTGCCTACACTTTAGAACCAAGCCACTTTATAAATACTTAATTTGATCATTTTTCTGTTTATTTTGAATTCTGACTTTATTGGGAAAAATATATGCTACGAAAATAAAATTCCACTATGAAGCAATATTTTTAATGTAAAATTCATTCGGATGAAAATATATGAATACTTTTTTATCAAATATTCTGTATATTATTAAAGTCTTCAACATGTTAACAACTTGTGAATGTATGTTTTTCCATGAAGTCAAGAAGGAGATATATATATGCTCTTTATATATTTATAGTATATATTATATATTTTATATAAATTTATTTATATTTATTGATATATACAATATATATGGATGGTGTATTTGTATAATATATTTATAGTTTTGTAATCAAATTGGTGCATATGTATTTCATTCAGTTTACTAGTTTGAACGTAAATTATTTATATGGCATAATAGTCTCGAAAATTGTGTTCAGGATGGGATGGTTCCATAAACTGAAACTGTTTCGATACAAGCATATATTATGGTCGTTTAATGTATCTATAAAAACTGACACGAATTAATCAAGGCGTTATATATTTTGAAAGGTAGGTCTATTCTATATATATATATAATATATAATATTAGGCTATAGTGCGCGTTATGGATGTGACTTGTATTATATCACTTTGTACCAAAAGAATGAATATAAGTAAAAATTACTTGGTGAAGAGAATCATGGTTTGAATGCATCTCCATATGTATATTAATGATGATTGAAGAGTGCAGGCTGAGGTGGGTGGTCATTCGCCGTGTATGGGGGATGAAAGTCGTGTAGATATAATTTCAGTTGGCAAACCTGAAGATATAATACTCCTAAGTAGACCAATAATTCGGTAGCAGGATAATGTGACAATAGATCTGAAGTAGGCTGTGTGATTGGATGGAGATGATTCCACTTGTACGAAGTTTAGTTTATTGTGAAGAGCATCATTACACTTAATATTATTAAGAATGCAGGCTGAGTGGGTGTTCATCTGCCGTGTATGGTATAGTGTGTAGACTAATTAGTTGGCAACGAATATAAGACTCTTAAAGTAGACCAAGAATTCGGTAGCAGGATAATGTGAATAAATGAACTAGGCTGTGGATTGGATGGTGTTCAGGATTGTGTGATGCGATTTTCTTTTTGGCAACCATTAACTTAGAGATTCTTAAGACCAGAGCACTAATTAGTTAGCTAGTTAGCGTAGCTTAATGAAATAATACAGTGTAATTTCTTAGTTTTTGAACAATTGCTAGAGCTAGTGAAAAATGATATAATGTTTCCCGTCCATATTTATTCAATTTATCTATTTCAAAATAAATCAGAAGTATGAATATAAGGGAAATTTCTTGAATAAAGTACATTTGCAAAGGGCGCAGCCAGAAAATATAAAGATTTATATTTGTTTTACACCTTTATACTTGTAATTTAACTGTATTTATTGAATGTTCATAATATTAGTACATGAGGACTACAGCATGTATTTTTTTTTTGGAGCAAGAGATCTTTTGGTCTAAAATGTTTGGGAACCCCTGATCTAGAGTCTAGATGACTTAAACTACCCAACACCCACTTCGTTGGTCAAATGGTCTAAGGCCTGACTCTTGCAATAGACTGAACTGCTGATGCCAAGGAGATAGGGATTTCAATCCTATAAAGTGTACTGAGGGTGGTTTTTCGTAAATGATTTCCCACTCTATCTCTTCATGTAAATAGGGGTACAATTCTCTAAATTTCACCTTATTAATCCATAACACAATATAATAACTAATATATATGTTTATAGCGTGAATGGGTAGTAAGATGCAGCTCTAAAAATATAAGGAAATAAGTTTGTATGTTTTTTAAAAAGATGATCCAAATGTAGATTTATAAGACCATCAAGTACAGTGCCTTTGATCAGTGGTAATAACGCCAAGTACCTCGTCCTACCTGAGGCCAATCTTCACGCACACATAATACCGTAAAAGGCACCACTAGGGAATCCGATGATATATCGTACTTCGGGTCGTCCTGCGAAGCCACCACGGTTGTGGAGATTCAAGGAAGGAGGGATTTGGGGGAAGGGGGGGAGGAGTGACTTCAGAAATGTATCTCTTGCTGAAATTTTGGTCGATGAATTATACAGCAGTATTAATAAAAGTCCCCTCCCTCCCCCCCTTCCGTCCTATCGCCCGTTCCCTACCCCACTGCCGGGAAGACTTAATTAAACATGGCGACCTGCGTAGACTTTCTCTCCTGGCGAGATACAACTATTGTTGTTCGGCAACGTTCTCCAACTACGAACACAGCGAGGAAAATCATGATCTTTTAAGGAGCAGGAGAATTTTCTTTTGTGCCTTTATTCGTGTGTGTACGTACGTGGAGGGTGGCCTTTTGTTCTATTGTGCTCTGAAGTGGATGGAATGAGATTTTTATGATGTTCTGTCGGGTAACATATCCCATTGAAGAGAAGAAGATTCCCCTTCACCCTCCACACCCTTTTCCACCAGTGCTAATGCAGGTGCATTTATTTTTAAGGTCCCCCACCCCCTAGTCTTAACTAATTATGTACTTATGTATTTTTTTCTGGGTTATTTAAAGTACGCTTTTTTAACTGACTTACAAACTAACTCAACTATAGAACAAATATAACGTCTACTCTCCCGTTAGTTTTGAGTTTTTAATATAAAAAAAAATGTTTAGTTCAACAAAATAAAATACTGCTTCAGTACACATTTAGAGTTTAATTTTCTTTACATGGTGATATCAACAATTGTTGAAAATCTATCAAGGGTATCCTATAATAATTTAATGACAACTTTTTCTCTCAATTTAAAAAGTTTCTCACCTAGTACCACTATGCTCATGACAGATATTCAACAACTGTTGATATCACCTTGTGAAGAAAATTAAACTCGATATCCCTACTGGAGAAATATTCTAGTTATTTTGTCAAAAAAAAGTGCTGCTATAAAAACGGCATGAAAAACTACCCTTACCTCTTGTTACCTACTTCCCCACCTTAAGTCACCACTGAAAAAGGGTAAGACCCAGTTTAGCAATTTTTTTCGGCTATGCCGGGAATCGAGCCTTGGAATCCCAAGTCTATTAGTCAGACGCGCTAGCTACTAAGCTAAGATGTCGAACAGTATTTATTTATAATATTGATGTTGAATGTACAGCAGTAATTAAAAAAAACAGGGCATCTATTTTTCCAAATATCAGAAGAGATTTTTTAACGGTAGAATTAATTTATACATTTATAATCTAAGAGTTTTGATGCAATCATGTAATATTTTTATAGCAAAATGATACTTAAAGCAAATTCACACAAATCATTGTTATACAATATGGAGTTGTACAACATCTAATCCCCCCACAACGTCCAATGAGTGTTATACTGAGTGATATGAATGGTATATATAAATAATCAAATAGCTAAAGCTATTATATTTGTTTTAGTGAGGATTTACTCGCATCTAGATATCATATTCTGAAAATTGAAAAATGACATCTGAACACGGGAATCGAACTCGGGACCTTTGGCTTAGTACGCCAATGCTCTAACCACTGAGATATCCAGGAATAAAATATCTGTGAAAAATGACCCTGGGCACGGGACGATTCCTGGATAGCTCAGTGGTTAGAGAGCATTGGCGTACTCAGCCAAAGGTCCCGGGTTCTATACCCGTGTCCAGGTGTCATTTTTCAATTTTCAGAATGTTATAATATATTCAAATTTTAAGCTAGTTCAGCTTACCCTGGCAACAAGCAACACCATGCCACTGAACAGTAATATATTTAACATAGCGCCAAATTAAACGGTAGGTTTGTGGTTACAAGTACAAACCCAGACACAAATACTTGATAATTACCAACTGATATGGAACCTAGGTTTTTTAGAATGGTAGCCAGTCTCTCTAACCACGCAACCACATAAAAGGAAACAAACAATTCACCCCTACCCCTTCCTATCTAAAAAAAATAATTTTTTTTTTAGAAGCAACTAAAATGGGAACCCTCTCGCTTCTTGGTAACATAAAGCTGTACCAACTCTCTGGCGTTAAATTCCCTGCCTCCGTGGGTATAAAGATGGGCCGTGAAGGGGGGGGGGGGCTATACGTGGGGCTTGTGGAGGGGAGGGGGGAACGAATTCCTGGCGCTAATCGGACGTAACGCTTGGCATGACGTACGGGTCATAACTCAGCCGCGGTTTCCTCGTGCTTCACTTCGGACACACCGCTTCATCACCGCTTCACGAGCGTTCTTCCTCCTTCTCATCCTGCACACCACCAGTCAACCTCCACTTGGGGTATAGTCTGGTCCACAGTAAATTAAAAATAAAATGCAATCAAATATTCAATCTTGGATAAAGCATTATGTCAATAAATTTTTTAATTTTTGTTTGGTTCTTTGTACACTCCGTTTAACTTGAAAGGTAGCAGTCTTCTTTTTTTTTAGCACCACGTCTTACCACCCATTTGGGCTAGAAGCTTATTTACTAATTACAATAATGGTTTTAAAGGCTAGGTAGGCTATGTTTAGATGAAATGTACTCGCATTTTCGTGGATAAAAATGAAAAATCGTTAATGAAAAACCACCCTCAGTACGCCTGACAGAGATTCGAACCTCAATCTCCCAGTAATTGCAGTCTAATCTACTGTAATAGTAGCGCGTTAGACTATGTGCCCACCGAAGCGGGTGGTAGTAGTCTAAACTTGACAGATTGCTATATGACCCTAACTTAAAACTTTCGCCAGTGGAAGTTTGAAAATTAATTTTGTTACATTTCAAGCTAAACAAAGGGTATACACATGTCATATAATCGTTCACCTTATCCGCATTTTAAAACTAACTGTGGTAGGCGTGAGGAAAAGAAGAAATGTACCTCAACCTCCCTGTCATTAACGGTTCATTCTATTGCGAGAGTGACGCCTTGAGACAAGCGACCACCGATGTGGGTTAGATGCTTGCTGAAAGTTAAAAAAAACAGGTGGAGCTACCAAATAAATTAAACAAAATAATTTCGGTTTAAAAATGAAGACAGTTATATTTATTTTTAACATTCCTCACTGATGATATGATCTAAGGCCGAGATAGGTGACACTGTCACCAATGACCAAGAGTGGACCAATTTGAGTTCGCCAGTTCTCACAGTAAAATAAACTGTTTCCTGACGGCGCGGCGTGTGCTGGTTGTAGAGCTTGTATACAAAGGATTGTTAAATTATTTAGCTTTGAATTGTCTTAATCCCCTTCAGTGGCTGAATGATTTAATCCACAGTGGTCTTCAACCCACGGGCCGCAGGCCACATATGTGGCCCTTATCGCAATATTTTTTGTGGCCCTTCGGCTCATGAAAAATATAAAATTATTTCGAGAGAAAAAAATGACAAATACAAATTTATAATTTAAATAATTAAATAATAAAAAATCTGTATTTTAAGTTATTTTATAAAATATTTTTGCTTTACACGCGAAAAAAAAAATAGGTTGTTATACAAATTTACCTTGAACCGGCAAATGACTATTCTAATAGACAAGGAATAAAGTACTATTTCGAATGCGTTCGGACAAGGTCGGGAGTGTTCGTGTCGCTCATCACCGCTGAGACATTCGAGACACAAAAGAAAAATAATATATTAAGTGTTCAAATCCCAATATTGTCGGTACAGTATTGGGCCCGCGAGCCACCAGTAAAGGTTGGAGACCCTTGGTCTTAGGTGTAACTCTCTTGTTAGACTGACCTACTGATGATGAAGATATCGGGGTTCGAATCATGGTCGGGTTTACTGAGGATGTAGTAAGACGTGGTGGTAAAAAAAAAAGTCTTACAATTTCAATTTGAACAATTTTCATGATTTGCATCTGAGGCAGTTGTAACTGAGTAGTCAAAGTGTACAAATTTTGAATAAGGTTGTTCGAACACTGTGTGTTGTTTTAAATGTTCGATTGAGAAAACTATTTTCTCTATCTCCACATAGTGTGGTGAGTTTCAGTTTCACACCTGTGGCTACGTCATGTCACCTTTCTATGGTCTAAGGCGTCAGGATCCAAATAGGCTGGTTTTTTTAGCTGATGGGTCGAGGCGGGGGTTTGAATCTCAGCAGGGTAAATCAAATTAGGGATGCTTTTTTCATCTGGCATTTATCACTGTGGCCTTCAAGGCGGAGTTAAAGATTTGGGAGTTGGGGGGGGCGAGAAGGTGGTCTCATGGGCTGTTCCTAGGGCAAGCCAGGCTTGATAAGACTACCAGTAAGCTGTCCCCCGCCCCTCACTACCCACAGTAACCAACCACACACACAGTAAAAATATGAGCCCATGTATATGCATTGGCTTTAAAGGGTAAGTCTGATACTGATTGGGAAGGAACGATTTATTAATACAGTCCCGTCAAATTTTATTTGACTCGGCAACAGCACGCGAATCAACTTTGATGGTTTTCCAACCTTTTTTTCAGGCTAATGCAAATACCTTTCCTTAGAATAAGCCACTAAATAACCTTTAATTGTCCAAAGTTATTAATTTTTAGAATATCTTATAATTTATCTAACACAATATCTCTAAATTTTTAGCTAAAATATATAAAGAGCATGTCTTTTAAAATTAATTTATCCAGACAATAGCTTAGAATTAAAGGGTAGTCTAAAACTCTCCTTGAAACTAAATATTTATAGCAATTACAATAAAATATTTTATTAAAAGTGTAATTTGAACCTGGAAAAACATACCGTCCCATGATTTGTGCTAATAAATATATCTTATTCATTTAACAAGAATTGTTTAGTTAATTTTCGCGTGAGATAAATTACTAACCATTTATTAAAAATACATGCCAAAGGATTTTTTTTTATTCATCTTTACTTTAGAACTGCTTCTGAAATATATAGATGTACAAATGATGCTTTTTTGTGTCAGTACTTCCTTTGTGTGTATTTATACGTCTATTACTGTCCCGAAGAGAGATCGAAGGAACGGGGTTGTTGGGAGGTTTGAAATGCCTGACCAGACAGGACGCGCTGGCGATGATTGTGGTCAGCGTGGGGGAGATTCCTAGCGTCCACCAGGCGTCCTTGAGGCGTCGCGACGCGTCAACCCTCGTCGTCAGAGTTTGCGGGGAGCCACAGCTATGGCCACGCGCCCCTCATAACGCCTAACTACACTTCATTAAGTCGTGGCTTCACGAACTCTGGGTAGTTGTATATAGGCACTGCTGTGTTTGATTGGATCAACTCAATTTTCAAAAATTTAGTTTAATTGAACAATAATTTGGAGATTAATTAAAAAAACTGATAGCGCATATAATTTAAAAAAAAAGTTTGACTGAAACTTACTTTTCCATTATTTTTTCCTTTGTCACTGAAGAAAGTATTATAATTGTGAAATGTTTACACCTCCATATTATATTATGTCCTTAAGTTTTATATGCCCACAAATTAAAAAAAGGGTTTTTACTATTATGTCTGCTTGTACATGGTGTTAAATATTAAACAGTATAATGTATTTGATCTAAACTTGTTATTTATATGTTTTTACATATGGATATAGCTAAGGTTTTTTTAAAAGGTTAATTCTGAACCACAAATTAAGAGTAGACCTACCTAGTTTGTTGATGAGATTTTGGAAAAATGAAATTTTTCTAGAAAGGCCTTAACAATTTTTTTAAAATACATATCTGTGAAAGGTTTAACATGACAAAACAATGTAAACTTGCTTTTCGGGCAAACGTTCATCTAAGGGTTGTTTGGTTTTTGAAAATTCGGAATTTATTTTGATAAATTGCTATAGCGATTTTGTTTAAAATATCTGTCTAGGGAGTATTATGTCTGATAAATAACCATCTATATTAGTTTTTCGAGTAAAATTTTGTTCAAGATTAGTTTATAATGATTTTCTTGGGGTAGAATAGAATTTAATGGTAGTCTACTAATGATTTTTTTTAAATTTTGAAATTATTTGAAAATGGCTTAGATTTTTTGTTTAAAATGTGTGCTTGGGAGTGTTTTCAAGATAAATTAGAATGCATGTTATTTTTACAATAAAAATCTTCGTAATTAGCTTAATGATGACCGATTTTTGAATAAACATGATTAAATTTGTACTATTGAGTCTTACTTTTTAACTTTCTCGTGACCTCTCGTAGAGAGCAAGTATTGTTATCATAGAATGAGTTGAATTCGATGTTTTTTAAATGGATTTCAACGTTTCATTATTCCCTAAACTGGAAAAAGTGTTTTTACAACGCCCTTTTACTGGGACTAGAACCCAAACAATTTTAACGATGTCTTAAACTTGGTATAGGCTATATGGTTTTAATAAGATCCCCATAGGGAATTTCTTAGAATCACCTGTCTAACCTTAAATTAAGGGTAGTTTACTCAAGGGCGAGAAAGGAAAAAAAAAATCGATTTTCTCAAAATTGGCTTTAATGATTTTGATTAAAGCTCGTATATAGGCACTGTTTAGAATTAAAAATAAAATAGTGCATCTTAATTTCTCATATAAATTATTTTGAAGGTATTTAAGCGAGGAAATTTCCAATTTTTGACTTCCCCGCAACTCTATAAGACACAAAAAATTATCATTGCAAAGTTGTAGGGCTCTTAAAATTAAACAACATTTATTGTTTTAGCACCGCGCCTTACTACCCACTCAGGTTATACGCTTATGTACTAATCACGCGAGTGGTGAGGATGGCTATATTTAGAGAAAGTTTACCCGTATTTGAGTGGAAGAAAGGTGGAAAACCATTTTAGAAAAAAAACCCTCAGTACACCTAGCCGAGATTTTAACCTCAATCCCCCCTTCATCGGTAGTCTAGTCTACTGCGAGAGTAGCGCGTTAGAACATGCGACCATCGAAGGGGTAATATTTATTCGAAATAATATAACATCTATATTTTCTGAGTAATATGCAAATATATATATTTATATATATGTGCATATATATATATATACATACTAAATAGCACTTTGGAAAAAATTGAAAATTCACAGAACAAAAAATTACATAGGTCTAATATGTTTCTGTAACCATGTATATTATTTAGTATCGGATTTTTTGTGAAATTCAGTATTATTTTTGGCCCATTATGTTTCTATAATAATATATGTTATTTTGTGTCACCTATTTTACAATTATAAGTGAAATTTGTATACAGGAGGGATAAAGACTCTGCGATGCACCGTACCATTGATTATTTCTTTTTTTTTCTCTCTGAAAACAGTGAGAGCACGTGGTGTCTTCAGAGTGTTTTTTTATCAGTGCGAGATGGCTCTGCCCTCATTCTCAAACGTATATCTAACCTATACAGAATGTAACGACCTCTTAACACCCCGCCCCTCCCGCACCCAGCCACCCCCTTTATGCCCTGGATAAGATGAGGGCGGGAATGAGCATTGTCAATGACGAGCTTTATCACGTCATTCCAGTGAACGGAACGGATTTTTTTTTATAACGGAAGATACAAAAAAAATTGGAAAAAAGAAGATAAAAAGCTTTAGAACTACGGGAATAATTAATTTAAATTAATTCTATGCGATGGAATAATAGTTAGATTTTTTTTTGGCCCCTGCCACGTATTGTAATAAGGTTTCTAATTACACTCTTGTAATTATTAAGGCGAGGCGAAGGTAATTAAGAATAGCGTAATATAACATTACACTCTGTGGATGTATATTATTTCAAGACTCTTTTCATGATTGGTTTAGGTTATGATCCTAAAACAATATATTTTTTTGTCTGTCATTTATATATTTTTACTCTACAAGATGAGCAGATTGGACTTTAATAAAACTCAATAATTTCAACACGAATACATTTTGAAATTTAAAAATTTCTTCTTTGGTACAATTCTGGCGCACTATCTGTGCGGATAATCTTACTATCTACTTCCCCCCCCCCACCGCGTCTTATAACCCACTTCGGGACATTCGTCTTTAACTAAGCTAGTGGAATAAGGATTAGTAAGTTAGAATTAAGAGAAAATGTAACCAAATTCGCACAGGAGGAGGGGAGGAACAATTTAGGAAAAAGCAACCTAAGTACGCCTAGCCGGGATACTAACCCAGACTTCCACAGTATCAGTGAACTGGAACCAATGTGTCTGATATCTAATCCACGTGCTCACTGATGTGGACCTGCTAATGGCAATTTGTTAAAACTAAAGTCCACAAGCATGTCACACACACACACACCCCACACACACACACATATATATGTAATGTATTCCTTTGTAACTCAATTAGCTGATTTGTTATCAAAGCCAGATATTTAGTAGGGCATATAAAGCAAATTGTCACGTCAATTACCCTATTTAATGAAGAATTTAATCATCCTTGAAATTGAACCTTCTGATTAAACGGCCTTCAAATATACATAATCAACTTCAGATAGACAAATCAATAAAATAATTGTTCAATGTCACACGTGTATATCTTGTTTGGAAATGAATTTTATTGAATGGATTTCCACGATATTCAATCAAAACCGTAGTGGCGGATGTTTGTTGAGTTTAGGAATCGTGGATACTATTACAGGAAGGGCTTTGAATAAATTTTATTAATTAGGGGCTAAATTTGTTTTGTTTATAATTAGTGTGAAATAAGAATATAAAATGTCTTTGTGACTCATATAACTCTTAGAGATAGCTTATATTTAAGCTCAAAAATTGACTGGATATACTTTCATGTATTCATAGGTCAGATCATGTAATTTCCAGCTGTCACCGTTGAAATATATTAACAATACCGATGTAAATAATGTGCCGAAATAACTATCTTTGTAGGGAAAATAAGTTGAATTCCCTTCCCATTTTTCCTCCCCGTATCGCTAAAATAGTCTTAATTTTGTCCTGTTACAATTTTTGTTCTTAAATGGTAGTTAATTTACTTGTATTATCTATCATACTCTTAATTTTAATTCGTGTACTGATGTAATATTGCCTCTAAGAGTGTGTCTGAGTTTGGATAAAAATATATAAATAAAGGAGTGGAATATATCGTACGCCCAATTAACATGAACTAAAATAAAGTAACAAGACTAAAGTTTGATATACTTATTTCATACAGTGTGTGACAGATTCTGATTTAAATTATTTTTGTCTAGGTTTTTTTAAGCTTCGCCGTTTTTAAGTAAGTCTGATGCCAATATAGGCTACATTAATTTGATATATAAATGGTACAGTGCACCTTTACTTTGTCTAAACATAAATATATTTAATAAATACTCTTGTCCAGCACCTTAGATTAGTCGGTAGTGTGTCTGCCTATTGAGCTAAGAGTACTGGGTTTGATTCTTGGCATGATTGAAAATGTATTATTGATGAAAATATTTCACATTGATAAATTAAAGGCCGGGGACTGGATGTTGTGACTGTCCTAGTCTTAAGTTAGATTATAAGGCATATGAAGCTACGACAGGCCTAGTAACCTGGTATTGGATAAATATAGGACTAATAAAAAACTGACTTAGGCTGGAAATCGAAATGGATGTATAAAACAACAACTAATAGCTCGTAAGATTTGTGAAATGAAATAATATAAAATGTTCTAGAAATACTCCACCAAAAAGCAAAAATGAAATAATATACATAGTTTCAGATACGTTGAGTAAAGAGGCACTCTCTGTCCGCCAAAGAGAATAGCAATAAATTTCACATTTCAAAGAATTGAATAACAAATATACTTTTTAATTGCTTTTCACTTAAAAACTGTTGATTTTATAAAAAAATACAATCAAAAGGAAAATATTTCTAATTTTAATAGTACTACAACTTTATAATGATGACCCCCTTTGTGGCGCAGTTCGCTAACTTGCTAGTTTCATGTTGAGCTAGACTGCCGAGGATGGGGAGATAGAGGTTCGAATCTCAGTTGGGTGAGCTGGGGGGGGGGGGGTGCGGTGTTCCTAAAAGGTTTTCAACTCTCTCTCCACGCAAAATTGGGTTCACGTCCTCTAAATTCAACCTTCCCAATTCCTAACCCATTAGCGTAATTAGTACTACTTAAGCGTATAGCCCGAATGGGTAGTAAGACGCGGTGCTATAAAATAAATATATAATGATGAGTTATTTCGAATCTAAGATAGTTGTGAAGAAACAAACAAAATTGGAGATATCCACTAATATAAAGTATCCTCAAAGTCATTTAATGTAAAAATGAGATTTTTTATTCTGTTAGTAATGTTAAACAGTGCCTAGATAAGAATTTTAATCAAAAGTATTAGAGCTGATGTTGAGAAAATTGATTTGTTCTCTTATCCCCGAGAGTAAACTTCCCTTAATTTTGGGGTTGGAAAGAATATACTAAAAACCCCTTGGGGGAACCTATTGAAACCCTAGATATAAAGTTTTAGCCTGGTCAGTAAAGTTGTTTAGGCTCTAATACCTGTAATAGACAGGCATACAGAATTGTAAAAACAATTTTTCATGTTCAGGGAATCCTAAAACATAAGCTTTTTCAAAATTTCGATTTAGATCTCAATTAAGAGGGGTCAATAGAAAGAAAATAAACCTGTAAATATTGGAAAGATCATTAAACATTATGAACTAGTGGGTTGTTGCTGTGATGGCTGCAGATAATCATGCTAAAATGTAGTAGATATGTTTACTAGGTAAAGTTATATTACTATAGGATGAGGCCTCATTCTACTTTATAGCTAGAGATTTACTCTTCTAAAGATAGCTTTCCATAGATTTTGAGCTTTCACACTTTAATTTCAAGCAAATTCGTATAGTTTTTTTTACTTTTCATAGCAAGAGAAAATATTATGACCGTGAATAAATAGATCTAGAGAGTATGACAAATTTGTATGTTTTAATGTGAACACGAACCAAAAAATTGATATTACCATTGTTTCTAGGTCTGTCAATCTGTCTGTCCTTGGTAACGGATCCTAAACGATTTGATGGGTTTTGTTTAAGCTTGATATTTAGATTTAATAGAGCTATACCACGAATATTTTTCCCTAACCTTTCAATTAAGGTTATTTTACTGTTGGCTAATATTTTTAATTCCAAATTTTTGAAATTGGCTCTAACATTTTTGTTTAAAATGCATATCTAGGATTTGTTTGACAATTCCATTATACTAATTCGTTTTGGGCAAAAAATTGAGCTGAACGGTTAGTTTGCTGATTTAAATTTTATTTAAAATCTTGAAGTATTTTACAAATTTCTCCAAAAATTTTGTTCCAAATATCTTGGGAGTTTTTGACATGACAAACAACAGTATATACTTGTTTTTGGGGTAAAAACTCATTTATGGGTAGTTTAATCATGACTGAATTATCAAAAACTTGAAATATTTTACAAATGGTGCTAACAGATTTGGTTCCAAATGGGTAGCTGGGAAATGTTTGACACGACAATTAAGACTGTTTACTTGATTTGAGGGGATTATGGGGTAGCTTAATGCTGATTGTTTTTTTAGTAGGAATAGTTTAAAAAGTTGATTTAGCGATTTGGTTCAAAATTGGTATCGGGAGACTTTTTTACGCATCAATAATAATGTATCTTAATGCATATAATATAATTAATCCAAGGGTAGTTTAGTTACAATGAATTATAGAAAATTCGAATGTTTTTGAAATTGAACTTGAGGATTGAATTAAACGTGGGAATCATGATTTTTTTTCATTATAAATATGAATACTTTTTTTTTACAATAACAAATAATTTTAGGGTAGTTTAAAAAATTATTTTTGAAAATTTGTATTTAAAAACAATTTGTTTTACAATTATTATATATAAAGAGTGATTATTATGATTAACAATATGTTATATTTGTTTTTGTGAGTAAAAATTATTTAAGGGTAGTTTACTAAAGACAATTTTTGAAAATTTTCTTCGAAGCTATAATACACATTATGGTTAAAGATTTTTTTACAGTTGTATCGTAGCATTTATTTTTTTGTCACACCTGGATGGGAACTTAAAATCTACCCCTTTCCAAGCTCTCTATGTCTATCTCAAATCTAACAATTTACAAATCTTTTATTTATCAATACACAATCAGATTTCTCTGGTTATACAAACAAATAATGATTTTACAGATGATCTACTATGCTCACAGAAAAAACCAGGAAATTTCCTAATAAAACGAGTTTTCATTGAAAAAAATAATATATTTGCAGCCATTCTGGACTCATAATGTATAAATTGAGTTTTCGTTTTCAAAATTGGATTCAGCTTTTTTCTCTTTATTTAATTACCAAAAATGGAATGATAAAACTATTAACATAGCCTATAATTATATAGGCCTAAGCATATGTAGATAGATTCTATATTTTAATCATACAATAATTTCTACCCCATACATAATCTAATTTTTTAATAAAACGTATTTAATCCTATGAACAGTCAAACTATTGCAAATTGTTTTACCCCCCAATGTTGCTGAATGGTTTATAAACGCAAGCAGATCTCCCAGTTGGCAGCGTTTTGTAGAAAAACTTTTTCTCAAGACATCTGGCCAAGAAACTCTCTCCCCAATACTATTTTTTTTTCGCCTTGTTCCTTCTTGCATGCTCCTTTATTTTTTTTGTTGCTCTCCCTTGTTTCAAGAAAGTGGGGGTGGGGGATAAAGTTGAGTGGTCTAATGAGATATACTAAATAGAAGGGAAAGAAGAAAAGACACATCTGTTGATATCTCTTGATCGATTTAAAGAAATTGAACAGATGTTTCAAGTTCCGGAAGATAAATTGGCATTTAAAGAAATAGCTTCGATTCTTGAATGATAAAAAAATAAGATTTGCTATTAAATGTATTGGAATATCAGGGAGTTATTGAAATAAGGAAAAATGTATTAATATAAAAAAAACTTATTTGATATAAACTTTCAAATGTTGCTGAATACTTTCAAGTTTGGTAAACAATAACTATGATTTGATTGAAACCCGCTTCGGTGGCCACGTGGACTAAGGCGCTATTTTCACAGTAGACTAGACCACCGATAGAGGGAGATCAAGGTTTGAATCTCGGTCAGGTAGTTCTGAGGGTCTTTTCCCACTAAAAAATGTTTTCCACTCTTCCTCCACGCAAATACAGGTAATTTTTATTAATATAACCTTCGTAACCCCTAAAAAATTAGCCTAATTATACATAAGCGTGTAATCCAAACGGGTAGTAAGATGCGTAACAATAAATATTTGATTTAACATGCAGATGGCATTAAATAAATAAATTTAGACTTTAAAACATCTCTATGGTTTGTTATTTATTTCGAGAACTACCGAGCCGTGTAGTCAATATTCCTTTGACAGGCCTATGATATTTTCCTTAGAGCTGCATTACAAACAAACAAATGAAGTCATGTAACTGCCTGAGAGGATATGGTCTCTACACTATAACAGATTTTGTCTGTCAATGTATCGTCCCAGACTCTTCCATTTTCAAGATACCTTTTAAATATTAATGTAATCATTGAGTTGTCTGAATACATACGTATAGTCTATAAGTGTAAGCTAAAGTTAAATAATCATGTTGAACGTCACCTATGTAATTTTTTTATTTGTTATATACACACTTATTTATTTATGAATACAAAACCTAAAAAAAAAAAAAAAAACTATAAAATCAGGTCACTGTGATGTAATCTGTGATTTTTATTTCTATTTGTATTTGACTTTTGAATATCTTATATAGTTTTTCCTTGCTTTTGAAATGTAAACGAGTTAAAATGATTAACTAAAATAACTTTGGTTTCTGTAATTTTAATTTTTTTAAGGTTTCAATTTTTGAAAGTTTTGCGTGCCTTTTGAGCGGCGGCTCCTCTACAGTTTCACCAAATTTAAGTTTTTTAGCTCATTTATAAATACTACAAATACTCTGGACAAATATACATTTGACATAATATATATACATATATACTAAAGAACAATAATACTTTTATAAGTATTTTTAAAATTTTTATAACAAAAGTTTTGCACATAGCAATAATGATAATGTTAATGATAATGATAGGTAGTATTAATATGAATAATAATATTATTAGTAATAATAATAACTAAAAAATGATTTTAGGAAATATATTTAGTTTAACTATCAGCGATGCTCATTTTAATAAACGAAAATAAATTTAGGGTTTTAGAAAACAAGGTATTTAGGAAAATAATTGGTCCTAAAAGGCTTTAAGATACTGGAGAGTGGACGAGTTTCCATAATTATGAGTTATGAAATCAACACAATACATTGATACTATAATCAAGTCTCGTAGAGTACGGTAGGCAGAACATGCAACGTGAATGGAAGATTCTTGAACCGTGTTTAGGGGACTGAATAGAACTATCTCAAGATATAGATAGGGTCTAATGAAGTGGACTGGATGGAACTACCTCAAGAGAGGGATAAGTGGAATCATTTTGTAAATGTAGCTGTGAACATTCGATTTCCTAATGCCATACAGTAAATAAATAATTATTATCTTAACAATTTTTGAATATTGATTTTTATGACGATCACTTTTTTCTTTATTTAAAAAGTTCTTAATAAATGGCTATATGCTCGTGACTCAAGACAGATAATTAATAATTATTGCTATTACTGTGTGTAAAGGAATTAAACTAGATGTATCTACTAAATAAATATTTTATTTATTTTACCAAAACAACCATATGTTTCTATAAAAACTTTAAAAATACTTTCCTTAGCTCACGTTTCTTTGCATGTCATCTTAAAAGAAATGTTTTATTTGTGTTTTAGTGCCTTTCTACACACGTATATCAACATTAATTAGGTTATTATTGGTACCGTAACTTAATTGCAATGGCTGCTTAGGATAAAACCGTTTATGAACTAAACCATTATGAACAAAACTATGATCCAATATATACAGTCCAGAAGTCAAGGAAATAATTTTGTCTGCTTGCTATAAAATATACTAGATCTACTTTCACGTGTTCATACATCTGCAAATGTCACTTTTGATACTATCAATACTTATAAAATAACACTAGTAAAATATTAACGTATACTGCATAAAGGTTTGTATATCTTAAAAACGTTCTTTTTACCAGAATCCTGCTGTAGTTAATATACAGGATGTTTCCTGGTTAAACGCCTAAACTTTGGGAATCGGTTGTGGATCAAAAAACTAACTCAAGATATATTTATTTATGAGACTTGCTCGTTTTAGCTTCCTTTTCGCGCAAACAGCAGAAAAATAAATAAAAACACGTTTTTCTACAGAGGTCCTCGGCAATGGTTTAATATTAATTTTCCTGCAAGATGGATCGGTCGTGCTGGACCTGTGGCTTGGCCTCTGCGTTCACCTGATTTAACGCCACTAGAGTTTGATTTTGTATTGGGAGCTCTCAAACAAAAAGTGTGTGAAATGCTTGTTAATTACCTTCAATCATTACGACAAAGGATAACGCAAGCGTGCAAAGAAACAACAGTTTCACAATGTAGGTCATCCACTTGTTCTGTCATTGATAGTTAAAATACTTGTCTCCGGGCTGGAGGCCATCAATTTGAACAAAATAAATAAAATGTTTTACCCACCTATTTTGTTTTTATTTTGTTTTTTGCTGTTTGCACGAAAATAAAGAGAAAACTAGCAAATCTCCAAAAAACATTTAGAATTAATTTTTTGATCCAATACCACTTCCCAAAGTTTAGCCGTTTAATCTGGGAGCACCCTGTGTATCTTTTACGAAGATAAATTTTATAATGAATGGTAAATTTAGCTCAGAAATCCTTTCAGATAAAACTAAAGCGTACACTATCGCTACACACATTTACGTTAAGGATTTCACTTGGTTACGGTCACAAAATCCCTTCACCCTCTCACCCCCCCTAACCCCTTCTTCCCTATAAAAAGACGGGAGTGTTCTCTCTTCTTGACGCTAGGAATTAGCCACAAGCCGCTTCTGACCCCGGGGTTCGTAATGAATCACCCCACAATCAGATTGCAGATAAAGAGCTAACAAAGTTGCCCTCCCATAAGACAGAGGGTATGAAGGGGAGGAGAGGGGTTGTAAAAAAAAAATAACCCTCCCCTAAAACTCTCATGCGCTCTGTGAATCTTTGTCTCTGCTGGTTTCTCTTGAAAGCTGGAATGAACTGTATTTACCGACAACCTCGTGGTAGCCATTTTTTTTATTTGTTTTTTTGGTTTGAAAATTCTCTTTTGTCTTCTAAACTTTCTTAGAAGGTTTCTCCTTTTTATTATTATTATTATTATTATTATTATTATTATATTATCATTATATTTTTAAAGCTTGGCAAATGGTTAAAACATTTTATTTGTGGGTTTGTTATCTTCTCTGAAACACTTTGTATTTGTTTACAAGCTTTGAGTGCTTACCCCAAGATCACAGAGGTTGACTAACATAGTTCTCGCCTCAGGAACTGATGTTCGTAGGTTCAAACCCAACCGAGGTTAACAGATTTTTATTGAGCGATAAAAACATCCGTAGCACAACTTCCTTCGGAGGGAAGATAAAGCCGTCGGTCCCATCTCGATGTGGCATGTAAAATAACCCTTGGAATGTTTGTGAAGATACCTTTACCGGCAAAATTGGCAGATACTTTCAAGCTCACTCATAGAAATTCAGTTTAGAAGCTACCGCATCGCAGTGTCTACCAGATGGTGCAGGCAGCAATAACCATCCGAAAGGCTTGAGTGCATAGCCGAGCTTCGGATGGATAGAAATTACATCAAAACCACAACCTTCGGGTTGTTTAAGAAGACGTGTTTGTTTAAAAATCAACTATAGTTCAAATCACTTCGGTGACCACGTGGTCTAACGTGCTACTCTCGCGGTGGACTAGACTGTCCATGACGGGGAAATGATGTTCGAGTCTCGGTACGGTGTACTGAGGGTGGTTTCCCCAAAAATTGATAATCTACCTCCCTCCATGCAAATGTGAGTGTACTTCCTCTAAGTATAACTTTCTAATCCCTATAACCATTAATGCAATTATTAACCTGAGCATATAACTCGAACGGCTAGTAAGACGTGGTGCTAAAAGAACACACATATATATATAGGTTACCTAAATATGTTTAATTTCTTTGAACACATTCTATTATTATTTGTTCATATTTTAATTCTTTGGTTATATCATATTATGTAAATTTTATCCACTCGTAATAGTAACAAGCTTACCTTGCTTATTTCATTGTTTCCACTATGGGGAAGCTTATCGGAGAAGGCCATAGTGTAATCAGTCAAGGTAGGACTGTAGGGTTTCGTCATAATCATAATATGGCATTATATATATTTTACTATTTAAATATATTATTGTCATTAATGAAATTGGATTAGCATGTTACAAGCATTGAAATATTTATTTTGTATAGCCCTCCTCTGTATTGTAACTCACACAAACTTTATTCGGATATACAATTTGACTAATTACTTCAACAGTGAATACAAAGCCTACCTTGATGTTCACCCATCTACAGTACAGTGTAATTATGTTAATTAGAAACTTTATGAAACAACAAAAACAATAAAAAAATAAGTTTTAAAAAATTCGACCAAATAAGGTTAAAAAGTTTCCTTTACTGTATCTCAAAAAGCACGTGGCAAAAACACACTAGTCTCAAACTTCTCACTCTTAATAAAAAAAAAAAAAAAAATCTTCTCTAAACAAGACGTTCTTCCTTTTGCTACTTGCGATTTTGATGGTTATTAATTTCCAACTGCAAAATTAATTAAATACTTTGGAAAGGGAAAATAAGGGGGCTGAGGGCAGGAAACGGATGAAATAAATTCAAGGAGAGCTGTAAGTAATTTCAATTTGAAGCTGATGTTGGGAATCGTAGACGTATCATGACTCTATTGTCATGAGTTTGGGAGCTTCTACAGTCCAATTTCTTAGGAAGAACCTTAACTGACAGCTAGAAAAGTCACTAGATATAGCCTACTTGTGATCTGCAGTAGTTACTGTTGATAGATCTAATCCAAAACTTTAAGATAACAATAATAATATAGTGAAATATCAATGTTAACCTCAAAAAATATATTTTGTGTTTTATAAAATTTTCATAGCATAGTCATACTATAATTGTAACTTGTGATAGATAATAAATTAGTATTCTTAAGCCTGACACCTTAAACTCAGTGAGTAGTTGCCTATTTACTAAGAATCCAGGGTTATATTCCCGGCGTGGCGAAAAATGTATCTTTAGTGAAATATAGGTTTACGCCTTCGCAGTCATGAATTAATGGTTGGGGGCTTGGTTGTTGTGTCTTTTTAGATTTAAGTTAATCTATGTCATGTGCGATAATTATTATTATTATTTTACACCGCGTCTTACTATCCGTTCGGGTTATACGCTTAAGTACTAATTACGCAAATGAATTAGGAATTGGAAGGTTGAATTTAGAGGAAGTGAACCCACATTTGCGTGGAGGGAGAGTGGGAAATCATTTAGGAACCCCCCAGTTCACCCGACTGAGATTCGAACCTCGATCTCCCCGTCCTCGGCAGTTGAGCTCAACACGACTAACGCGTTATCCAACTACGCCACCGAGGCGGGTCTGATATAATAGGTCGGTTCAGAGAGCTCTAGTTAAAGAACTCAAATATGAGAAAAAGGTTTTTTTAATTTGGTTCAATTTTATACGTGATTGTTTAATAGAATAATAAAACCAAACACTATGCATAGTTAAAATAAATTTCTAAAAACAAAACACAATGTGATACAATTATTTTTTTCTAAAATGGTGTGTATAATATAAACAAACGGTTTATAACCATTTGTTTTTCATCAATATAATTTAATGAAACAATAATTGCTTTTATTAATATTTCATTTCATGCTCCACGCTTTCCTGCTTGTTCTGGATATTAATTATTTTAATTACCCTTATTGGTAACAATAGAAGTATTTAATTACTCTGCTGGTGGCACGCGAACCAAATGTCAGTAAAATCTAGTAAAGCTTGCCAGTACCAATAAGGCCAGGCTTTGAATCTCAGCTGATGTAATGAGAATAATTTTAATAAATGGTTTCTAACCATCTCCTCCTCGTACTTTATAACTAAATTATATCTTCCTCATCCATATACAAATAGTGTAGTTAAAAAATATACACCCCAACCGGGTAATAAGAGACAGAGCAAAAAAAAATTAATAGTTTAATAGTTTTTAAAAAGTCTTTCGAATACAGGGATACGTCATTAATCTATTTACAAAATTATCTCCTAAGAAATTGATTTATAATTGGATACCTATGTGACTAAATTATAGTAACAAGTAGTTAGTGATCCATACAGGTCGCATAGTCTAAAATCTAAGGCGTCACTTTTGCAAAGAACTGTACTGACAATGACGGAGAGATTGGGGTTTGAATCCCGATTGGGTATATTGAGGGTGTTTTTTTTATTTACCTAAACGGTTTCCACTCTCAATGCATGCAAAATTGGGTACATTTAGTCTATAGCTCTACCTTCCTTATCCCTTACACATTAGCGTAGTTTTATTTATCACTGCGTATATCTAACTGTTCAGGTAGTACACATATGTACTATTTACGATACGGAGTTAGGGACTAGGAAATTTGAATTTAGAAGAATTATACCCGCATTTCCGTGGAGGGAAAGTGGAAAACCACCCTCAATATATCCAACCGGGACTCGAACCCGACCTTCCTGTCATCGGAAGTCCAGTCTATTCTAAGAGTGATGCCTTAGACCATGCGACCACCAAAACTGATATTTTTTCCTAGCTGAGATACTTGTCTAGCCTAAGTGGGTGGTTATATTTAGTTTAAAATAAAGTGACCAATATCGACAAATGTCACTATATTTATCTTACATCTGTCAACATTGGCATCAGATGTTAGAGGTGGCAGCTGATTAACACTTGGCGAATAAACACGTGAGTGTAGATTTAGTTGTGTCCATAGAAATCTAATAATAATATTTAAATATTTAATTTTGTATTTTGCCAACTTAATTTAGGAGCTACTTGAATTAAAAATTTGCGGCCCCAGTCAAGAAAACTGAGATCAACTGCCGAGGGCTCTGCTGACAACATGATATCCTCTATTAGCAGAAGTTGGCACTATCCTTGCCAACAAATGGCAGCAGCTTGGTCAGTAGGACTTGATTGTGGACTGAATCCAAGTTTATTTTGTCAATTGCTAATATAGCTTAACAAAACACAAAATTTTATTATACTTTGGGCTATAAGCACTTAGAGCCATATTTTTTGTAAACACTGAATAAATATTCTCAAATTCTATACTGTACAGTAGGATTTCCCTAGGAATAAACTTTTATAAATTATAAACTTTTTTTAGGTTTATATTGATTAGTGCTTCGTATCTATCAAAAGTGACAGCTGAAGATCACATGGTTTTACGTATGAATACTTAAAAGTATATCTTGTAACTTGTATAGTTGTCTGATTTTGCGTTTCCTACGAAACTTGGACTATATTTTAGTAACATTCAAAGATTTAAGTAATTATTTATTACATAATTTAGCAGACACCTCAAAGTGATTGGCCCTTTTCATTTGGTGGGGAAATGAAGAGCCACGGGAACAAATGGTTATCTTCAAGAACTTTTATTGTTTTGCAATTTTCTTTTCGGAAACGGTTTGTTCAATAATAGAAGCATGTTGATTAATTTATACTTTTTATATACACGCCTCCTCTATAATTTTAACAAGATCAAAGTTCGATAAAATTAATATTTTTCAATAGAAAACTACCGGCTTTATAACAAAAAAAATTAACAATTAATAAACATCGATATGTTATCTTAGAAGGGGTATTGAAAATATTTACATAGACATTCCACTCGTTCTCGAGAAAACTGATATTTCCAAACGAATGATTTTTACGCAAGACCTGTCCGATAGCTAGTGCCATCTACAGTTTTCGTGATCCGTCTGTTCTTGTTGGCGCGGAAAGATACTTTGGTCGCTTGTGAAGCCACGCCACGCCTTTCACCCTCCCACCCACCATCCCACAAAATAGGTTTTAGACTTGCACTCGACAGGGCCAAAGGGCCATATTGATACTTCCATTAATCCATAACGTGTAACACAAAAATGACATTTTTAAGGCACCGACTGGGATCATACAAGTGTTCCTTCAACCAACAGTTAACCTCTCTAGCCACTAGGAGTGAACGAAACTTTAGTGACGTCATTGTAGGCCAGACTCCCTAGAACATAAATAGAGGGACATATTATGTCTATGTCGGGGAAATGAGACGATGTGGCAAGTTGACTTGGTTAGTGCCTTTCTCAAAAGAAGAAAAGCCAGGAAAAGAACTTTTCCCCTCAGGCAGTCACAGATGAAGTTGACTTTTCTTTACCTTTTTTTTTTTTTAGCTCGTCTGTCTTCAAAGTTAAATACGAGCTGTAAAAGGAAAATAGGGAGAGAGAAGAAAGTAGTGAAAGAATGAAGAGAAAACAAGGTGAAGGGGAATGCAAAATAAGATGAAAATATGTCACGCCATTTTCTGCTACTTTTCAAACAACGGGAGGTGGGTGGGTGGGGTTGTAATTATTGCTCAAGACAGTTGAAAAACGATTCATGTTGGAGAAGTAGTTCATTATATGTTTAGGAACTAGAAACCTGGATATTTCATTTGTCTAATTTTAAACTATTTAAGTTAATATTTTGATTTGTTTTTGCAAGTTATTATTTTTATAATATACTCCTATTGTTAGTTTATTTGCTGCAAAACTTCTAAATTTTTTAAATGTATAAAGTAAAAGTAAAATTAAGTAAAGACGCCGAGTAAACTAATATAAAATATATAAAATACATATCATTGTATTACTATCACTAACATTAATTTTATCGATAGTAAATTAATCAATATCTTAAAAATAGATCGACCAAAGTAAAACTTTCTTCAATTTATTTTAATTAAATTAAGATACAGTAAGTTTCCCTCCTTGGGAATTATTTACTCTTAAGGCGGGGATGTAGAAAACGTGAGTTTAGGCCAGTGTTTTTGTAGTTTTTATAGCAAAACTTTTGTTGTCCAAATGTATAAAATATTTCTCCATTAGAAACACAGAGCTTAATTTTCTTCACATGATGATATCAACAGTTGTTGAATATCTGTTGTGAGAATAGCGGCAGCAGATGATACAATCTTTAAACTAAGAGAACAAGTTTCCATTAAATTCCAGGACACCCTAGACAGATATTCAACAATTGTTGATATAACCATGTGAAGAAAATTATATTTTATGTTTTTAATGAAGAAATAGTTGATTTATTTTGACCAATTTAAAATATTTTGATAAAAAAACTTCAAAAATACTGTCCTTAGCTCGTGTTACTCCCACCTTAAAAATCAAATGTTAGATTTCTATTTTACTACGATATTTGTAGGCGCGTGTAAACTGTGAATGAGTACTATGATAACTAATACCTCCAGAAATTTCCGAGTGGTCTAAAATGTAAGAAAGTGGTTTAAATACTGACCATGTTCAGCGAAGAGGTATAGGGGAGTATGGGTGGAAAGGCCACAATAATTATTATATCTTTGCTTTTCTTATTTTCTCTTCTCTCCATGCAAATGAGAATTAATTACCTCTAAGTTCTATTTATCATTCCTACCCTTTGGATCAAAAAATTATACGCCTCTATGTCAAACTTTAAAATAAGATTAATAATAAGACACAAACTTACAAACCTTCTCATATAATATATTTTAATTTGAAACAATATTTTTAAAAAAACGTACCATCAGTCAACTATTCTTAAATTTATTTCTCTTTCATATAATGTACATACATTTATCTACACATATATGGCCAGTTTGAAATAAATCATTTACCAACAGCCCAAACGAACAGTAGGACGCGGTGACATAATACCTCTAACTGGATCATTAGATCCATTTTTAGATTAATTTTAAAGCAATTTCAAATTAATTTTTTTTCAACAAACTACCTTTGAATGAATCCCTATTTAAAGAATAAGTATGTATAATATAATATAAGTTAATGCTTATTACACATATCCAGTTTAATCAAAGTCCTTATAGTCGTTTTCGAAAAAAATATAGTTTTCAATAATTAATCATCATTGAAATGTCTTTAACTTTAGATATAGACTTAATAAATAAAATTCACCTCAAGGTATGACCACATAACATCCAAATATCAATAATAGTTTCAGCTGTGGCCACAGTTCTAGATAGACAGATATACAAAATGCTAAAGACCAATTCTTTTTATCCTGAGGGACATACAAAACGTCCATCATAATACTGCGGTAAAAAAGTCTCGATCATAATACTATCTTTATATTAGTGTATTTAGCACCACGTCTTATAACCCGTTTGGATTATATTTACTCTATATACACTGATTACGCTTATATCTTAGGGATTAAGGTTTGTTATAGAATAAGTGTACTCAAATTTGCATGGAAGGAGAAAAGAAAGCCATTTAGGTAAAAATAAAAAATACCTTCAATACACATTACCTGTTTTTGAAACCAGATCTCCCCAACATTGGCAGTCCAGTATATAGTAAGAGTGATGTTTTAAACCATGCAACCACTGAAGAGGACTATATGAGAAATTAAAATTATGCAATTGCTTTAAATTTATAAAATAAAAGGTTTTTTCTTCTCCTGTGGCTATGGCGAACATGTTTAGTATGTTTCTAGATATAATGTGATGATATCATTATATTGGGTGTCCACAGAGTCTACACACAGGTAAATTACACCTTGCGACAAGAACCATCAGATATTCCCCTGTTTCTAGTTAACCATTCCTTTGGCAAAACCTTTGCTTTTCTTAATAATCCTAATACATTAGAGTTTCGATAATCCAACCTTGGGTTATCTGACATTCCGTTTAGTCCAACATATCCTCATAACATGCAGTTTACATTATTGTGCAGTATCCGCATGCATATTATTTTCCCACTACCATCGTTTCTTTGTCAGTGAGTGAGTCACATATCTCCGTGAATGTGTGCACTGTACTCGTTCATAATGTCATTGAGTTTTGCATTTTCCCATTAATGTTAATTTTACTGTGTGAGAAATATGACAGGTGAAAAGAGTAAAAAAGTGTTTCTTTCAATTGAAGAAAAACTTCAAGCCTTAAAAAGAACAATTACTAACAAACCTTATTTCAAACCTCTTCTGCACTTCTATTTGAAGTAATTCGGATTTGTTTCTCTGCCCCTTCCCCTTCCTTCTTCAACTGTTTTCCGTATTATCCGACATTTCGGTAATCCGACCACCTGTCAGTCCCGTTTAGGTTGGAATATTTTTATGTATTTTATGTTTTCACGTTTTATAAGACGTACAAGCACGTACATTTACCTATTTTGATGTATCCGTGTATTTGCCTATTTGTCAATACTTTATGGCCATCTTGTAGAAAGGTCACATGTTACATGTTTCAGTCTGGTTCAGCGACATGTTTACGAGAGAAAACATACTACCATTAAGAATGACCTGACACAGAGTATTGTTTGCAAAATGATCATTACAAAGCCACCTACGCTTTGTCGTATAAACATAACGTGAAATGAATTAAACTTGAGGGGGAGGCGCGTTACCTTGTCCGGAAACAGAGAGGGATATTTATTTTCAAAAAACACACGAACCTATTTTCACTTTTCCACATTATTTCTGTATATGAAAATATGAAATCAATATCAAGAGTTTTGTGTGCGTCATCGAGAATGTAATATATGAGGTTGGGGTGATTTTCCTCATGGCTGAAAGGTTAGGGAATCTGATTTATGGACTTAGTACATATTGAAAGCCCATATCACACCACAGATAAAGCCTAGCTTAGATAATACAGCTCAAAACTGACGTCTTAAGGGCCTGTATAACCCACAGATAAAGCCTAGTTTAGTTAATACAGCTCAAAACAAACGTCTTAATACCCTGTTTAACCCCACGGATAAAGCCTAGTTTGGGTGGATAGCACAAATCTACCAAGATCGTTCAAGAGCCCATCTCCCTCCACGGTTAACACCTAGCTTTGTTAAGACAGCTCAAAACAAACGTCTTAAAGACCTGTATAACCCCATGTATAACACTTAACATTGGCGTCTAGTCCGAACGGGTAGTAATATTAGGTGCTAAAAAAAGTTGTTCCTATGAAAATCGGGCTGTACATATAGTAACTTAAAGAAGCCCTAGATAATCTCCAATCATTCTAACCTGATTTCATTTCCATCTTTCGTTTCAAATATACATAGAAATACTCGGAAAACACCTGAAGTTAGACGACCTAGTATTCTCGATAGTAGAAAGCAACAACCACTAATATTAGGGCCATTATTGACTTTGTTTACACACTTATGTGGCCTCTAGTGCCTAATTGTAGCTTGTTTTATAGGAAAAACATTAATCAGACTCCCGGAGTTAATTTATCATTTAGTTAATTAGACTGCGCTAGTATTTTAATAAGCACGTTCTTCCCCAATACCTTAAGGTGGGGTGTAGGGAACGGTAGCTAAGGGTAGTTTTTTGCAGCTTTCATAGCAACATTTTTTTTGTCAAATAAAATAAAATATTGCTCCAGTAGGGTTTAATTTTCTTCACATGGTTATATCAACAGTTGTGGAATATATGTCATAAGCATATCGGTATCAAATGAGAAACATTTTACATTAAAAGAAAAAGTTGTCATTAAATTCCAAGACATCCTTTAAAGATATTGAATAACTGTTGTTAATACCATGTGACAAAAATTAAACTCTATGTTTCTATTGGAGACATATTTTATTTATTTTAAACAAAAAAAGCCGTGCATAAAACTCCAAAACACTGCCCTTAGCTTGTATACCCTACACCCCCACCTTAATGACGTGATATAAGGGAGGGTAACTTAAGGGGAGTAGCCAAAATGAGTGAGTAAGGAGTGAGAATAGGAAAACCCGATTTAAAAATAACACGTTGAATACCACCTCAAGTGGGGCCGGCCGATATTCGAATTTCAACTTCATCATCAATAAAGTTTTTTTTATTTCAAGCCTGACTCCTTAGACCTTGTGTTCACTTGGGTAGGTTTTGTATAATTTTATTCCTAGGACATAAACTTAAAAAATCACAATGTATGTGCAAAAAAAACTAAACTAAAGTGTTAAGACAGGATACAACTTTACTGCCTCAAAATATAACTTTTTTCTTAATCATGGTGGCTTGGAGGGGAATGCAAGAAATGGCACGTATTTTTACAGGTTTTATTAAAAAAATATTTTTGGGGGGGAAACTAAATAAAATATTGCTTAAATCATTTTTATACAAAGTTATCTCAACAGTTCCTGATTAATTATCTTGATTCATGATCAAAGTGTCATTTGAACGGAAACATTTTAAATGAAGAGAAATTGTCCTCTTCAAATTACGCGAATGTTCATGAAAATTTTTGACATCTGTTCAGATACTTTGTGAAAAAATAAAGATAAACGCGTCTACTGACGTGATATTTAATTTATTTTATTCAATTTTTTTATATAAAAATCTTTAAAAACCTTAAACATTCAGATTTTGCTTCAATTTTTTTTACCGTTGTTTCACACTACCACAAGACTTAAGATGGGGATGGCAGGGAATGCGAGAAAAAGTCCAGTGTTTTAACGGTTTTTATGGAAAAATATATTTTTTTTGGCTGAAATAAATAAAATATTGCTCTAGTAGATTGAATGACTTCTTCAATCAAATTCTGAATATTCACGAATGATCCGATTTAGGTGAGGCTATCGAAATCCACACTGCTGATATTAGTCCCATGGTCAAATATTAGTGAAGTAAAAGAAGCTGTTAAGAAGTTAAATAATCTTAAAGCTCAAGGTGTGGATTCAATTCTAGCATAGTTAATACAGGGAAGAGTTGAAATTTTAGTAATAGAAATTATTTAACTTTTATGTTCCATATGGAAACATAATATATTGCCACAAGAATGGAGGAAAAGTATAGTAGTACCCATTTTCAAAAAGGGAGATAAAACAGAGTGTAATAACTATAGAGGTATCTCACTGCTACCAACTTATTATAACATTTTTTTCTAACCTAACATTAATGAGATTGATGCCACATGCAGAGGAAATAATTGGGAATCATCAGTGTGGATTTCGACGTAATAGATCAACAACATATCGGATTGTTACCATGCGGCAAATACTAGAGGAAAAAAAGTGGGAATTAAACATGACGGTACATCAATTATACATGGATTTTAAAAAGTTAGAAGAGAAAAATTATTTGAAATTTAAGTTGACTTTGTACCACCCAAAAATACTGTTCAAGTTAGTTGAGTTATGTTTGAGAGATACGCGTGGCAGGGCATGGGTCGAATCTCACCTCTCGAAATACTTAATGGATTGAAACAAGAAGATTCACTCTTGCCATTACTCTTTAATTTAGCCTTAGAATATGCTATTAGGGTGTAATGCAAGAGAGTAGGAAAGGATTGACATTAAAAGTTACAATACAACTATAAGGGTACGAAGATGATTTAGCTTTGTTAGGTAATAGTAAGGAAGATGTTACAAGAAATGCAGAAATGTCATTAGAGGCTAGTAAAGAAATAGGTTTAGAAGTGAACGCTAAAAAGACTAAATATATGATAGCACTGATAACACAGATTGAGGAAGATTTGAGATATTATAGCAAACAACATATTATTTGATAGGGTTAATGAATTCAAATATTTATTAACAATTTTTACTAGCGATAACAATATTAGACTGGAAATTAGGAAAAGAATACAGTCGAGAATTTCTTGTTATTACTCGGTCAGAAAGTTAATGGCGTCTCGCTTGCTGTCAAAAATGTAAAACTCAGAAGGTAAAAAGCCGTAATTTTACCGGTTGTTCTCTATGGGTGTGAAATTTGGCCTCTTACCTTAAATGACGAAAATAAATCTAGGGTGTTCGAAAACAAGGTGCTTAGGAAGATATTTGATAAAAAAATATATGAAGATATTGGGGAGCAGAGGAGTTTACATAATGTTGAGCTGCATACCCTGTAATACTCACCAGACATTGTTAGGGTAGTAAAATCTCGCAGGTCATGCATCACGAATGGGAGTATCTAGAACCGGGTTCAAGGTAGTGAATGGCAAACCCAATGGGAAAAGACCACTGGGAAGATACTGATGCAGATGGGAGGGGATGTGGTGGTGTACTTTTGTGAGTGTGGTAATGAACTTTCGAGTTCCTAATGCCAATGAGTAAGTCAAAACACGGAGTTTAATTTTCTTCACACGATGATATCAACAGTTGTTGAATATCTGTTATGAGCATAGTGGCATTAGATGAGAAAGTTTTGAAACTAAGAAAATAATTGCTTATAAAATTTCAGGACACCCTTGACATTCAACAAATTGTTGATATCACCGTGTGAATAAAATTAAACTATTTATACTAGAGCAATATTTGATTTATTTCGGCCAATAAATTGTGTTACCATAAAAACTGGACAACACTGGCTTTTTCTCGTATCCCCTTACAACCCCTCAAGTTTTTTTTGTTGTGATCATGAAATGGTTATATCAACAACAAAACTTACCCGCTTTGGTGGCCACGTGGTCTAACGTGCTACTCTTGTAGTAGACTAGACTGAATATGATGGGGAGATCAAGGTTCAAGTCTCGGTTGGGTGTACTGGGGGTAATTTTTACAAAATGATTTCCTACTCTCCCTCCAAACAATTGCTGGTACACTTCCTATAAATATAACTTTCCTAATCCAGTAAACCACTAGCGTAATTAGTACACAAATGTAAAACCCGAACGGGTAGTAAGACGTGGTGTTTAAAAAAAAACTTCTAGCAAAGTAACCAAAGCGGTATATAAACGAGCATAGCATGTCTACCAACAGGAAACCAAAAAATAACAAAAAAATCTTGTCTCAGATACACTCTCTGCGACGATAATAATTTCGGCACGTAGATTGCGTCTTAATGACCACCGTCTTCGACGACGAAACTTCCCCGTCTAGAGTTTTAAAGGGGTTTCATGGGGGGTGGGGGACGTTTTCGACGTGGTAACTTGTACACAAAGTTGTTAGAAGTGTTTTGGTAGAGGGTCACGACATCTAAGGAGATCGTCCGGTCACGTACGGATAAACCAGGAGTGGTCCTGTCATGTACAGAACTGGAGGGTGTGGGACAAGGGGGGTGAGGGGGTGAAATAAGAGAGTTAGGGGTGGAGGTAAGGTACCCGGCAGGCAAACTTGTACTTCCTGGGGAGGGTAACTTGGTAGTGTCATTCCTCTAGGAAGGCATGGAAACTTTTGTTATTACTAAAACTAGATTTAATATTTGGTACTTTGTGTAGTAGGATAAGTATTTTATGCTCATTTTAAAAGTTTGTTGTTCTTTTCTAATTTAAAGCTAATTAAAAGGATGTGTATTTATTTTATTAATAATTTAATATAATTCCTTTTTATTATACAGTAAATTTAAAACCTTTTTCAGCACTATTTCTCACTACTCATTCTGGTTGTACGTATGTGTACTAATTACCCTAATGTGTTAGGTTGAAGAAGGTTGAATTTAGAGGGAGTGGATCCGCATTTGCGTGGGGGGAGAGTGTGGAAAACCATTTAGGAAAATACTCCCTCAGTTCATCCAACCAGAATTTGAACCCCGACCTCCCCGTCATTCTAAATCTATTGTGAGCGTGATACCTTGGACCAATGGACAGCGAGGTGGGTTACAATTAAAATGTTTGAAAAATAAAATACAAAAATAAAAAACAAATTCAATGCACTAGATTAGTTTAAAAGGTAGAGGCTATGATAAATATATTTCATTGGTATACATTGTGACAAAACATTATTTTTTAATTATCATTTCTTTCAAATGATCTTGATATAGTTGAACTTCTACTCATTAATCAAAGTTAAATGTATTATTATTATATTATTATTGTCATTTTATAGGTTTTAATAATATATATCAAAATTGATAGCTATAGATCAATGACTTAACGTATGTACATATTAAACTATTTTTAGTAACGTTTCAGTCAGATACTGCACTTACTTCCAGAAACCACTCAATAATACCTAGTTCGCCGTTAAGATATATTATGACAACCAGCCTTACAAACATGTATCACATATAGTCTCATTTTAAAATAAAGGGGTAATTAAACATTATATTTGAGAAACCAGTAAGAGGAATGAGATAATTAATTAATACCTTTAGATTGAACTAAATATTAAAATAGTATTTTATTCGTAATTAATTTTGAGTCATATTAAAAATTGAAATATGTCACCAATGCATTCCCCTAGCACTACACTTTAGGTACTCTATTCCTCATATTCTTGTCTATAACGTCTCATTTCTTTATTAAAATAGGAGTCGCATTTGGCGGAAAATTGACCAAGTCAACTTTCTTGCTTCTCCGTATCAAAGGGTTTTCAGTAAGGCCCAGCGTAAGTTCAGACGTTTGTGATTTTTATATTAAATTATGCATATAATAAAATACCCCTTTTTGTAGAGGACTGAACCTCTTTCTTTTTATGACATTGGGAACCTTATAATTAAAACATCCATTCCTTCATCGACTAGCGTTGAGTATACATATATATGTATGTAGAGGCTTCACTATTAAAAATTTGTAAACTTTGAAACGATAATACTCAAATTAAATAATTTCACTTAAAAATCTATAAATTAAAATTGATATAGTAGAACTCAAGAAGTTGCTGTTTAAAATAAATGGTTGTTTGTTTAAATTGCGGCTTAAGCTTGTTTATTAAACTAAAAAAACTTCTAAAAATAAGCTTTAAATCAATTTAATTAAAAGTTAAACTAGTTGAAAAATGACACCTGTACAAGGGACTCGAACCAGGGATCTTTGTCTTAGCTCCCCCAATGCTATAGCCACTGAGCCATCCAGGATTAATTCCATGCTCAGTCATTCTTCACTGGTTGTTTTAAGGCAAAGTCTGTGATGGACATGAATTGTGGTCCCCTTCACACGTACAGTTCCGTTATTACAATGATTTGCAACCTATTTGTTCATATTTATCAAATTAAATTGATAAAAATAGGTTCTGTAAAACTCCTTAAATTATTGTTTAAAAGAATCACTTGTGGTTTTAAATTATATACATTGTTCAAAATAAATATATATATCTGTTAGAAGACTTTTAAATCTTAAGACTCCCTCAAATATTTTGCAGTAGCTAATAATATAAGGGATTAAAAAGCAAGGGTTGTAAAATATTTAGGTATTGATCACAAGTAGACTAACTTTATTTATGATTTCATGTGAATTTCTACATTTATTTATTACATGGGGATTCTATCGATTTTAGACTACTTTTTTTCTCTAGTATACTCCGTAGATTTATGCTCAGTACTCGCTCATATTTTTCTCTCGGCATGATTGGATATGAAAATAATAAATGTCAGCCTTTCACTCAGTCAGTTTTCATTTTGTTTCATGCTCCCAAGGAAGCTGTCCAAACTCGTCTGTCTGAACCGGACATTGAAATAAAACAAGGAGGAGAGAGAAAATGAAAAGCGTGGAAGGGGTAGTTGGAAACCACGAACAAAACGAGACTAAAGCAAGGGGTGTAGAAATACTAAATACCCACTTCGGTCATCGAACGGTATTAAGGCAATGGAACGGACTGCTGATGATAGAGAGTTCGGGGTTCGAATTCCAGTTGGGTGTACCTAGAGTGCTTTTTTCTAAATGGTTTTCCACTCCAAAACTGGTAGAATCCCTCTAAATTCGGGCTTCCTCATCCCCAACTTGAAGTGTAATTAGTTTTATTCGTACATATGCGTATAAACCGAAGAGGCAGTAAAACGGGGTGCAAAAAAAAAATTCTAATTACCAGCTACAATCTTTTCCAATGTAAACTAGACTGTGTAATTTTATATAATAATTGCTAATTACGTGCTATTCCTAAATGCATTTCACCCCTGTGATTACACTGATAAGAAACAAAGAATCTTTCTCGGAGCAAAGGTTTGTTTCAACGAGACAGGACAAAGCAACATCCAAGAAATGGAATAAAGAATATAAATCCAGAGAAGACCTTGATGTCTGTTTGTACTATGGAACTCCAATATCATACCAGCTCACTCGTTCAAACTTTTTTTCTCTTCTCTGCCCCCCCCCTCCCTTTCTAATCCTACCCAAACTACCCCGGACCCCAATACCCTTTCTGGCAGGGTTCTTGTTTTCATACTTGCTGCTGTTGCTGCTCAACTTGTACTGCGTGCTATTTCCCTCGGGTTATATCCCATTCCAATGAGGGCAAACACATTTCAAATTCCATTCCCACCCCTACCCCCGTTCCTTTCTGACCCGGCTCCATCCTACCTCTCTTATTGCCCACCTCACTTTTCCCCCCAATATTTTGCTTCCAAACTAATCTCATCTCGTCGATTATTCTCATCAACTTACGATATGTAATCATGTTTAGAGATACTATTCTATTTTAGTTTTTGCTTATAATGTTATATGACAAATGTTTTTTATACAAGCAATAATAATAATAATAGCTATTTTATTTAGATGAAGTTAGGTCCAGTGTATTTTCTTAGGTCTAACCACTTTAATGTAATGCATAAATATAACTATACTCGGTTACTATTAAAATAATTACTAAGAAATAGTTTATAATATGTCTACAAATACAAAAATTAGTTACTGAAGGCAGATATTTATTTTAATTATTGATTTCATTTATCTAAACATTAAAAATAAAATAAATGACGAAAGGAAAATTAAATAAAAAAGTAAAATAATATAAACGATATAGTATAAATATATTGACCCATTTCATTGGTCAAACAGTCTAAGGCGTTACTCTCGCAATAGACTGTACATCCGATCACAGAAATAATGGGGTTCGAAACCCGTATAGGTCTATTGAGGGTGATTTTTCCTAAATGCTTTTCTATTCTCCCTTTGCAAAAATGTGAGTGCACTTCCTATACATTCATTCTTCCTCTTACCAAATATATTAGTGTAGTTAGTTATTACATATTACATATAGTCTGAACGAATACTAAGACGTGGTGTTGATGGCATCAATGTGAATAGCTATTTAGTTTTTACCTTAAATTAAAATCAAGACAGATTTTTTCGGAATAATACCAAAACCATAATTTTAAAAACCCATGTTTATTATTTTCCTCATAGATTATGATATTTTTAACATTAAATAAATAGATTTTTGTATCATCGAAAAATGTTATAAAAGAAAAAATTATACATTTAAATTAAATATTAAATTTAAAGCTATTCTATTAAATTAGGGAAAAAACTACAGATAAATAGGCTACTAATTAGATATGTTTAAATTCTAACTTAATGCCTGCAATAATTTATGATTTTCAATAAGTCAGCTTGGTACAATATTTGTTTTAAGTATTGTTGGGCAAAACCCTTTACAAACATCCAAAATTAATTTGAAAATTAATTATATTAATGTCTTGGCGTTGCACTAGCTATATTGTTTTGCATATTTCAAAATACTTGGAATAAGTAGAAATAGAATTCCTTTATAACTATTCAAACCACCATATTATACATCTTTGAAACATATAATCAAAACTACTCAAAGTTTCCTGGTATTAATTTCCAAGTTAAGACAGACTCCTCTCCCAGAAGACGATCTGGTTTTCAAGTTTTGAGTTTGTTAGAGACGATCGTACCAGTTTATGTGGTGATACCGAGAATGAACAGAAATCACGTTGCAATCATCCCCTGCAGATATTTCCAAAACTTCTCCCCTCCCCTCGCCTAACCCCTTTTTTTCCGTTCACCACTGCTCCTCCCGTTTTCCTGCAACCCGCACACTTGCTCAAGTCGTTCGGAAGGGATCACTCCTCCTCCCTAACCCTTCTTAGCTGGATAGAAGGCGATTATGTACTCCTTCTGTCACTCCTTTAACTTGTACAAGGGTGTCAAAAGCCCACACAGGGAAAATAGTACATCTCCAACCTCCCCAGCCCCCCAAAAAGCTACACAATGGAAATAGTACATCCCAACCTCCCCCACCCTCAAAAAGGACACAGGGGAAATAGTACATCTCCCAACCTCCCCAAACCCCCAAAAAGTGATACATGAAATGTACATCTCCCAACCTCCACCACCCCAAAAAGTGACCATCAAAAATAGTACATCTACACACCTCCCCCACCCCCAAAAAGTGATATAATGGAAATAGTACATCTCCACACCTCCCCCACCCCCAAAAAGTGAATAATGGAAATAGTACATCTCACAACCTCCCCCACCCCCAAAAAAGCGACACAGGGGAAATAGTACATCTCCCAAACCTCCCCACAAAACACCAAAAACACGACACAGGGGAAATAGTACATCTCAACCTCCCCCACCCTCAAAAAGCGACAAGGGAAATAGTACATCTCCCAACCCACCCCACCCCCAAAAAATATAATTAAATACTACAAACTCCCAACCTTCACCCCACCCCCAAAAAAAGCGACACGGAAAATAGTACATCTCCCAACCTCCCCCACCCCCAAAAAGCGACACAGGGGAAATAGTACATCTCACAACCTTCCCCACCCAAAAAAGCGACACAGGGAAAAAGTAACATCTCCCAACCTCCCCCACCCCCAAAAAGTGATATAATGGAAATAGTACATCTCCCAACCTCCCCCACCCCCAAAAAGTGACATAATGGAAATAGTACATCTCCCAACCTCCCCCCCCCCAAAAAGTGATATAATGGAAATAGTACATCTCCCAAATTCCCTCCCCCAAAAAAGCACCACAGGGGAAATAGTACATCTCCCAACTCCCCACCCCCAAAAAGTGACTAATGAAATAGTACATACCACAAACCTCCCCCACCTAACAAAAAGACGACACAGGGGAAATAGTACATCTCCCAACCATCCCCCACCACTAAAAAAAGCGACACAGGGGAAATAGTTACATTCCCAACCTCCCCACACCAAAAAGTGACATTAATGAAATAGTACATCTCCCAACCTCCCCCACCTCCAAAATAAGCGACACAGGGAAATAGTACATCTCACACCTTCCACTTCCCCCAAAAAAGCGACACAGGGAAATAGTAACATCTCCCAACTCCCCTAACTCACCAAAAGTGACATATGGAAAAGACATCTCACATCCTCCGCCACCCTCAAAAAGCGACACAGGGGAAATAGTTAATCTCCCTAACATCCCCACTTCCCTAAAAAGTGACACAATGGAAATCGTCACATCACTAACCTCCCTACACTCAAAGCTACACAGGGAAAATGTACATCAACAACCTCCCACCCTCCAAAAGTTACACAATGGCAATAGTACATCTACCAACCTCCCCCACCCCCAAAAAGCGACACAATGGAAATACATCTCCTTTCCAACCTCTCTACCCCCAAAAAACGCGACACAGGAGAAATAGTAATCTCGCAACTCCTCCACCCCAAAAAAGCGAACAATGGAAATAGTACAATTCAACCTCCCCCCCCCCAAAAACGTGACACAATGGAAATAGTACATCTCAAACTCCCCCATCCTTCCCAAAAAGTGACACAATGGATAATAGTACATCTCAACTTCCCCACCCAAAAGTGACTACAATGGAAAAGTACATCTCAAACCTCCTCACCCCTCAAAAAGGGAACAATGGAATAGTTAATCTCAACCTCCCCCACCTCCCAAAAGTGACACAATGGAAAATTATTTCAAATCTATCACCCTCCCTCCAAAAAGTGACACAATGGAAATAGTATCCTTTTATACTCTTCAACCACCCAAAAAGTGACACATGGAAATAGTACATCTCAACCTCCCCCACCCCAAAAAGTGACACAATGGAAATAGTACATCTCAACCTCCCCCACCTCCCAAAAAGTGACACAATGGAAATAGTACATCTCAACCTCCCCCACCTCCCAAAAAGTGACACAATGGAAATAGTACATCTCCAAACTCCTCCCCCCGCCTCCCAAAAAGTGACACAATGGAAATAGTACATCTCAACCTCCCCCACCTCCCAAAAAGTGACACAATGGAAATAGTACATCTCCCAAACTCCTCCCCCGCCTCCCAAAAAGTGACACAATGGAAATAGTACATCTCAACCTCCCCCACCTCCCGAAAAGTGACACAATGGAAATAGTACATCTCAACCTCCC
>JAVRXN010000004.1:14648321-14670821 GCA_033556935.1 Timema podura | reverse complement strand
TGGGCCCTCTATTAATTTGTAATCAGGAAATTAAACCTCAAGTAAAAATCATTAAGCTTAGAGGAAAGATACACGGACCAAAATTTAGAAATACATAGAAAATATCAATCTTCATTTCAAAGATTTAAAAGATAAACTACCTAGTGGAGGAGGTGAATGTATTCATTTTGAATGGTCTCCATTCCAACATTTCCTAAACAAGTACGACAAATAAAAATTCTGAATTGTATCCTTTTTCATTATATCCACTAAATCCTGTAGTGTATCTATTCTGAATGGTCTGGTTATGTAGCCTCCTCCACTGCCAACTAGCTTCATTCATTTTTTGTCCATTGATCTTCACAAGCACCTTAGTTTCAAACACCCTAAATTTATTTTCATTATGTAAAATTAAGAGACTATGTTTCACACCTATAGAGAACAATTGGTAAAACCAGTGGCGTAGGCTGGGTTGCCAGCTCCCGGGGCAAGGCAAGTATTGCGCCCCCTAGACCGTGGAACTTTAGCACACCCCGAATCCCAATTCAGAATTAAACCCCTTGGCCCCCAAGCACATGTATTGTACTTTAAGAAAATATTGAAGTAAAATTAATATAAAGCTAGTATACTTAAATGTATTTAAAATCTCCTCGTTTTAATATGTGCAAATTTTTCAATAACAGTATTGAAATCTACATTGAAATCTCTCTCAATTAACAGTATTGCTAGATTACTCAGTCTTTCTTGACTCATTGTAGATCTCTGATACGTTTTGATTACTTCTAAGTTTTGATAAACTTCTCTCACAGCAGACGTCAGACACAACAATCCCTCATGGGAATGCGAGGGAGCTAGCGGTCGTTGAGCGGTGGAGGAAATGGCTTCAAGGGACACACACAGCAACCGGCCGGTAGACTCAAATTGAAGGATATTCTCTTTTAAAAAATACAACACTTGATGTGCTCTTTTAGAAAACTGTTCAGATGAAAAGATATTAAAATATGGAGGGGGTGAAATAATAATTGTTTACATATTTTCTTAAGCTTATTTTTAATAATTAAATATAGTTTTTTAAAATACGACTCTTTTTCAAATTATTAATTAAAATACTTATTTTAAATTTTTTTTAAAAAATTCTAAAATATTCAGGAAATAGCCAAAGAGACAATATTTTTGAAAACAGAGACATCAAATTTTTGAAAAGGTATTTTGGACGTAATCATGGAAGAAAAATCATAAAAGTTATTTTAAAACGTTGAAGTTCAATAATTTATATCTTTTTAATGGTTGGATTTACAGAAACCAAATAAATTTTGTTGAAACAAACAACCTTTATTTTATTAGGGGAAAAAGTTACAAAGCTATTAAATAATAACTACCATCAGATTTAAGGAGTTTAGTAGGACAAGTTTTTTAGATATTTGGTGGGAGTTCCCCCTTAAGTTATGTTTAAGACTCTTACTGGCCCACACCTCCATATTCGCTATCAGCACATCATCTTATTACGGTTACGTGTAGATAGCCTGTATAGGTGTACCCATCCTAGTTAGGGCGAAAAATAGTCTACATACAGGCGACCCAATTGGATGTTATGTCCCTCCTAGTCATATATTTCATACAATAAAAATAAATGGTACGGAGCACCGCACAGACTTTCTCTCTCTTTCTATAAACTCGTAAGATTTCTGAACGGAATAATGTACATTGTATCATCACCACTCCACATAAGAACACGCATAAAATAATATACAATGATATATAATCAATGAGAAAAGAGGCGCATCTTTGTCCACCTTAGAACATTTCAAACAGTTTAATGTCTTCCACAAGGGTCAACACTTCGTATTAAAATTTCGATTCTGGTTAAAGTTTTAACATTTTATAAGGTGTTGCAGATCTTCAAGTCATCGCATTGATATTTAATTATTCATTTATACATTTTGACCAATAAAAAATTTATATATTGACTATTGAGCATAAAATGGAGATAAATCATTGCTATGCAAATATTTCTCCTAAGAGATATAAAGAAAAATAATATACTTTTTTAGATACTTATATTTAATTACTCTATGGCATTGGAGAATTATTGGTTTAAGACTTAAGTAGTATATGTTTACAACTAAAGTTCACAAAATTGTATTAATATATTTGCAAATATCTCAGAAACTGCTGCTTTTATAAAAATATATGTCAAATAAAAGTTTTTTATTTCTAATAGTCCTACAATTTTGCAATGATAAGTTGTTTAGTTTCTCCAATATTTGTGGAGATACGGAAATTAACGCTTCTGTAATGTACCCTAAAAATCATGTTCATAGAAAAATGAAAATAGCCAGTTTATTTATAATCTTAATCAACGCCTAGATACGAATTTTAATCAAAATCGTTTGAGCAGATTTTGAGAAAACCAAATTTTTCTCTTTTCGCCCTTAAGTAAACTACCCTTAATTTTAAGTTTTTATAGGCACTCAGACAGACGGCATGGCAAAGACTATTTTTTAAGGTTCGGGGGGTCATGAGACGTCGACATCCATCAACATTTCAGGTTAGTTTTTTTTTACGGTCGCAATACTTAAACTTTAATGTCCAAAAAGTTAAAAAATTCATATAATTGCGTATAGATTGAAAGTTATTGATTTTATAAAAATAAGTTTCAGATAAAATATCTGTATTATAAATATATATACATATTTGTAATGCTAAGTAATTTCATATCTCAAATAGTTTCGGAGCTATTTAAAAAAATGTTAATTGACGCATCAGACCGGAGCCCTTAAAGCCATTTTGCCGAAATATTGAGGGTAGCCATTTTGTTTGTAATATTTATTAACGTTTATAAATGAAATTTAATCAAAATCGTTAAAGCCTATTTTGAGAAAATCGACTTTTTCTCTTTTTGCCCTTCAGTAAACTACCCTTAATTTTAAGTTTTAATAGACACACAGACAGACGGCATTGCAAAGACTATTTTTTAGGGTTCGGGGGGTCATGAGACGTCGAAATCCATCAACATTTCAGGTTAGTTTTTTTTTACGATCGCAATACTTAAGCTTTAATGTCCAAAAAGCTAAAAATATATATATAATTGCGTATAGAATGAAAATTATAAATTTTATAAAAATATGTTTCGTATAAAATATTTGTATTATAAATATATATACATATTTGTAATGCTAGGTAATTTCATATCTCAAATAGTTTCGGAGCTATTATAAAAAATGTTAATTTACGCATCAGACCGGAGCCCTTAAAGCGATTTTGCCGAAATATTGAGAGTAGCCATTTTGTTTGTAATATTTATTAATGTTTATAAATGAAATTTAATCAAAATCGTTAGAGCCGATTTTGAGAAAATCGACTTTATCTCTATTTTCCCTTCAGTAAACTACCCTTAATTTTAGGGGTAGATATCCAATTCCAAAAACCCCTCGGGGCAACCCTATGAAAACCCTAGATATCAAGTTTCAGCTCAATCGGTAAAATAGTTTAGGCTCTAGTTGGAGGTACAGACAGACAGACAGACGGAAATTCAAAAACCACTTTTTCGGATTCAGGAAGTCATGAAACGTCAAAATTCATCAAAATCTCGAGTTCGATTTTTTTGACGATCACCATACTTTCTCTACTTGTAAGATAGAGAGAAAGTAAAAATAATCAAATGATCTGCAGGGCCATGTGTTGAGTTACCACTTATGACAGTCAAAACTTTTAGAACAAACCATTTGTTTTTACTTATTTTTATTCTAGGTGTTTTTACATTATTGAAACTTATAAAAATAATCGTTTGGATGTTTTTATTTTTTTTATTTTTGAAGAGGTGTTTGTGTGTGCTAAAAAAAATTACAAATTAAAGCTTAAATAAGGTTTCCTTCTCTAAATTATTTTATAAATATGGAAAACCAGACTAAATGAGCACAGTTGATGACGTCATAAAAACCGTATTCGGTTGTGTTAATGCGCATATTAATATAATATTTATCTTTGCCGAAATTGCGAAACAAAATACATTGTTTTTTTTTATTAATACTATTTTTTCTTTAAGTTAGTTAACTTCTAAAAAGCCAACTATACAGTAATTCTTAGGGACGTTATATTAGAAGCGTTTGATAACACTTTTAATTGGTAATAGCCTATATTAATAAGGAAAAAATTATTATTTCCACAAAAGTTATCATCGAATGTAAGAGAGACTGAGAAAGTAGAGGCCATGGGAATAAAGTTTATGAGGAACATGTAAGCTGTGACAAAGAGAAACAAGATTAGGAATGAAGTTATCCGTTATCCGGGAAGAGTTGGGTACAGAGAGATCATGAGATAGTAGAGGAAGCAAGGGTGAGATGGTATGGTCATTTAATGGAGTATATGAGATAGTAAAGGAATCAAAACTGAGGTGGTATGATCTTGTAAGGAAGATGTTGGAGTATATGAGTTAGTAGAGGAAGCAAGGGTGAGATGGAATGGTCATTTAATGGAGCACATTAGTTAGTAGAGGAATCAAAACTGAGGTGGTATGATCTTGTAAGGAAAATGTTGGAGTGTATGAGGTAGTAGAGGAAGCAAGGGTGAGATGGAATGGTCATTTAATGGAGCACATTAGTTAGTAGAGGAATCAAAACTGAGGTGGTATGATCTTGTAAGGAAAATGTTGGAGTGTATGAGGTAGTAGAGGAAGCAAGGGTGAGATGGTATGGTCATTTATTGAGAACATGAGATAGTAGAGGAATCAAAACTGAGGTGGTATGATCTTGTAAGGAAAATGTTGGAGTGTATGAGGTAGTAGAGGAATGATATGGTATGGGCATTTAGTAATTATGTAGCTGGAGAAGATGCCAAGGAGAGTGATGGAATTTAAGTTTGAAGGAAAAAGACCATAAGAGAAACCAAGAAAGAGGTGTGAGGAGCAGATAGCAGAAAGTATGCACGTGAGAGGAGAAGAATGGAAGCAGTTAGAGAAGGAAGAGCGTTGGAAAGATAGAGAAAGATGGATACATTTTACCACGCTGACCCGGCCACGGCCTGAAAATAGTTGATGGTGGTGATGAGGTTAAATCTTCTGCTAGCTGTCAGTTACCATCATTCCTACGATAGATATACTTTAAAAACCTTAAATACAATGTGGGTATGATCATCAGGGTGTGTAAGGCGTCAGGCTCACAATATATATTATACTATTTTATGGAGTTGTTTTATAGTACCCCTGTTTTCAGATTCAAAAAATTGTCCAGGGACACTTAAAAATATTATTTAATACTGATTACATAATTACACGAAACATAACCTTTCCTTGATTTGGGTAGGAAGAACAGTATCTGTTGGTTACTAAAACAATTTTAATGTATTCATACATAAAGTCATGTTATCTGCAACTGTCACTATTGATATACATTATAAATACCTATAAAATAACAAAAATTTAATAAAATGTTACGAATGTTTGGAGCAAGAACTTTTTTGTTTTTATATAAGGTTCTCCAAATGTCAATTCGTAGGAAAATCCAGGTATACATGTATTTATAAAGTTACTAAAGTTGACTCAATGAATGAAGCTACCGGAAAAAATGGAGTTGAAACGTTTTGCCGCAAAGGTGATACGAGAGTTTTATTGAATAGCAAGAGGAGGTTGGTGCAGGGGGGGGAAGAAATGGGGGGGGGGCAAATCTCCCGAGGAAGAAATACGACCATGTGCTCACCTAGCTATTGACTTGTGACCAACAATAGGGATACTAAGGCTCATTGTTACCTGCGGTGCCCCACAACACTATTGGTATAAGTTGAGCGGAAGAATAAGTAGAAGGTGACGGAAGAGAGGAAGAAGGGCAACAATCACACACACACACACAAAATCATCCATAAATCTTCTTTTCAAGATGATTCCCTTTTTTTTGTCAAGATTTTAGTTTCGAGTTTAAGGTGGGGGATGCAGGGAGCGCGAGAAAATATCAGTATAATTGCGGTTTTTATATTAAAACTTTTTTGGTCAAAATAAATCAAATATTGCTTATATAACAAGGGGATATCCACAATGGTTGAATATCTGTCAAGGGTGTCCTGGAATTTAATGACAACTTTTTCTCTTCATCTAAAAAGTTTCTCGTCTAATGCCGCTATGCTCATAACAGATATTCAACAACTGTTGATATCATCATTTGACCAAAATTAACCTCTGTGTTTGTATGGAAAAAATTTGATTTATTCTGTAAATTGCTTGTTAAAAACTACAAAAACACCTTTTCATGCGTTCCCTGTATCCCCACCTTAAAGGGGAGCAGAATGGTTATATGGTGTCATCCGTTTCTTTTTACCGATGTTGACACACCAGATTTATTAGTCAACTTTTTGTTGCAGAAGCCGGAATATGAGATTATTTTTAAAAAAAATCTGATAAATAACGTAAATATATTCATACCAGTGACCAGGTTATAGGCCTAACGCACGTCTAGTTCGTTCTGACAAAAGTTATCCCTTAATATATTGCTATTCTACTCTTATCTTTCATGGTTTATATTGTGTACTTCAAATAGTTTCTTCTGAGAATTTCTCCTTATTCTTAGCTTTTTGATTGTATTGGTGGTATGCCTACATTGTTTTACCTAAGTGCCTGTCTCATCCCACAGATAAGACCTAGCTACCACAGCTCTAACCCGACGTTTTAAGAGTCCGTCCCACTCCACGGATAACTCCTAGCTTATGTAGGTGCTACAGCTCTAACCAGATGTTTTAGGAGTCTGTCCCACTCCACGGATAACTCCTAGCTTATGTAGGTGCTACAGCTCTAACCAGATGTTTTAGGAGTCTGTCCCACTCCACGGATAACTCCTAGCTTATGTAGGTGCTACAGCTCTATCCCGACGTTTTAAGAGTCCGTTCCACTAAACGGATTACACCCAGCTTAGATAGCTAACAGAGCTTAAATCAGGTACAGCATCGTATTACTGTTGTTTTTTTTATTTTACTCGAAAAAACAATGGAATTGCGACCGGTTAAACAATCCTACCATGATAAGGTGTTTCTTATAAATATTGGGATGTACAATGGTGTTTTAGTAGCTATGATCTTAAAAGTGAATTAATTTTTAGTTTGTATTCTCACCCACTTTAGCAACCGAAATGCCTAAAGACGTCATCCTCGTGTTATACTGGCTTGTTGAAGATGGGGAGATCGGGGTTAGAATCCCGGTTGGGTTTAGTAAAGGTTTTTTTCCTAAATTGTTTTCCACTCTCCTTCCACGCAAATGCGGGTAGATTACTTCTAAAAAGCTTTCTTCCTTATTCCTACCCTATCAGAGTAATTATCATATGGTAGCAAGACGCAGTGATAAAATATGTATATACTCTTATAGTGTTTTGTTTATAGAATGAGTACAAATTCATATAGCCGAATTTTGTAACTCTATTACATTTCAAATGGGATGGATTTGGAACCCGTCATAGCAAAATATGTAAAATTATCCAGGTAAGCTTTTCAATGGTTTTTATTAATTAATATGTGTAATTGACAACTTACGGTAATTCTAAATAACTTATGGTTTTGTATTTATTCAAACAAACTCAGACAGTGACTAAAAAAATTTTAAAATATAATAAAACATTTTTGAATTGATGATTTAGATCTAGATAGTGTTTTTACTTAGATAGAACCCGTTTGTAATATTTCAATCCCTAAAAAAACACCTATATAACCATTTTTAAAAGTAATTAAACTTTTATCTCACAATCCCGAAAATTATTTCTTGAAACTAAGATGGATGACGTAGTGAACCTTAAATAACTAAATATACAAAATATAATTGAAGACATGTAAATGGCGTGGCTTTTCAAACTACGACAAGGTAAGTGGAGTTAGAAGAAAAACACACAATATTATAACCAACTCTACTCTAACAAACTGTGACTTTCTTAGAAGTAGTTATTCGGATTGTATTAAACACGTTGAATTTATGTTGCGAACATGTTATGGACACAGTAAAAAAAATGGTACAACACAAACACACAAACTTTCTCATATTGTGTATTATAGCTTCGAAGAAAATTTTCAAAAAAAGCTTTTAGTAAACTATCATCAAATAAGTTTTAATCATAAAAACAAACCAAAGTATTACAATACCAATGATCAATTTATATAAATATTTTTTTAAAAATGTTCAAATATATTTAACAAATTTAAAACTTAAAAAAAATACATTATTCGTAAACTACCTTAAAATTATATGTTATTTTTAAAAACATAAATGTTTTTCTTATTTATCGTGAGAAACTATACACAGATTCTAATTTTTAATTCAATCTTCACGGTAAAGTTTCCAAAATATTCAAATTTTATATAAACTGCCCTTGAATTAATTTATATTATATAAACAAATATACATATTTATTGATATATAAAATAGTATCCCGATGCCAGTTTCGATCCAAATCACTAAATAATTATTTTTTTAATATTCATATTTAAAAAAAGTCATCAGTAAACTACCCGTAGCCAAATGGTCCCTCCAAAGCAAGTATACAACTTTATTTTTCATGTTCATATTAAAAATTCCCCAGATATATTTTTTTAAGTAAAATCGTTATAGCAGTATTTCAAAAATAAGTAAAAATTTTAAAAATCACTCCTCAGTTAAAGATCAGTCATCAGTATACTAATCTTGATGAATTTTTATCCAAAAACAATTATTTTTGTTGTTTATATATATTTTTTAATCAGCTATTGCTCCTATGGAAACATAACGTTTAATTTTCTTCACGTGGTGATGTCAACAGTTTTTTAATATCTGTCATGAGCATAGCAGCATTAGATGATAAACATTTTAAATGAAGATAAAAAGTTGTCATAAAATTACAAGACAACCTTGACAGATATTCAACAGCTGTTGATATCACCATGTGAAGAGAATTAAACTCTATGGTCCTATTGGATAATTATTTGATATATTTTGACCAAAAAAGTTTCGTATAGAGTGGCAAAAATACTGCACTTAACCTTCGTTAAATACACTCCAAACTAAATAGGAAAGCAGGCAGACAAAGGTATTGGTTTGGCCTTGTCTGCATTCTTTACACCCATTATAAATCCAGCAGAGGTACTTTTTTTAGCACCACATCGTACTACCCTCACGGGTTATACGCATATTTAATAATTACGCCAATGTGATAGGAATGTGAAAGGTTTAATATAAAGGAAGTCTACTTGCATTTGCGTGATAGAAAGCCATTTAAAAAACACCAACCTCAGTAGATGCGGTAGGGGTTTGAACCCTGACCTTTTCTTCACCAGTAAAAAGGCTAGAAATAAGGTCTACATTTATACCACGTGCCCACCGATCCAGGTAAAATTGTATCAATGTTAAAAGCAAAATATGAAGTTATATTTTTATTGTTTAAAAATGTTTTTACTACCGTGTTCTTACTGTAGCAAGTTTTTAAACTTTCAAATACCATCCTTCCTTAGCAATAAATACTTTCCTGTAAATATTTTTATGTCATTGAATCCCAGGGGGATAAAAGATGTATTCTTAAAGTGCCTAGCTATTGACTTTAGTGACACATTCAGCCACCAAGCGCTGTAGCCAATACGTGAGTGTGAAAAGAGAACTGTAATCACTGCTATTTTCTTTAATGTAACTTATTTGATAATGTTTCTGGTTTTAATATACTTAGGATAGTAATAACAATCAAGTGTAGACGTTAAAAATTTAAAAATGTTTAGTTTCATTTATTTCAATTGAATAGGTGGAGCTATTTTCCTGGATAAAATCAAAAGAAGAATTTTACGTACCTCTGGCTTTTTTTTAGCACCGCGTCTTACTACTCGTTCAGATTATACGTTTGTGTACTAGTTACTCTAACAGTTTTTGGGATTAGGAAGGCTATATTTAGAGGAAGTGTACCCTAATTTGCGTTGAGAGAGAGAGTGGAAAAACATTTTAGGAAAACCCATTCTCAGTACACCCAACCGAGATTCGAATCTCGATCTCCCCCTCACCGGTGGTCTAGTTTAACCCGAGAGTAGCCCGTTAGAACATGTGGTCACCGAAGTGGGCTCATCGTTCTGTTGTAAATTAAAATTAAGTGCTGTAGGGATCCGAAGATTCCATTCATGATAATGTTATCGTTCTGTTCATAAAATATTAAATCAATGTGATTTCTTAGAAATATAGGGGCAAGGGGGAAGGGAGGGGTTATTGAATGTTTCTAAAACTATGTAATTAAAATTTCAATTTGTTACTGTACATGAAGAGTGCGTGGCTAAAGACTTGTTTTTTTTATGATATTAGTCATCCTCTTAAAATTACTGACACGCACACAAAAGCTGTGCTTATACTTATTATTTGCGTTTTTTGTTGTTGTATACTAGTTAAAAGATCCTATACCTTAAGTTGAACTTAAGTAACCGGTAGTTTTCATTATTTAAGCAATGAGAAATAAGCAACTGATTGTTTTTTAAATATAGTTTCATCTCCAAGGATAGTACCAAGGTAGGTAGACCTTGTTCTTCTTATGAAAATACACTAATATTTCTTGTGGTCAACATTGAAAACACTTTATTTTTTATTATAAGTGTTATTTTATTGATACATATATAATGTATCAAAATTTTCATCTGCATATCACATGACTTGACGTATGAATACGTGAAAATAGACCTAGAAATTTCTTGTAGCTGATATATGTGCCCATACGTAAGAAAATTAGGGTATACAATACATCTAAAACCAGACGTCACATTGGGATGAGGTTTTCTGTATACAACTTAAAAAAGACGACCGAATGGCGATCAATGAAACTTTTTAGCCGTACTGGCCCCCTATGGGATATGTTCTTGAAGCTACTTACACGGCTTGGCACAAAGCTCGTCTACCTAAATGAACCTGACGCCTACTTAGTCCCCAAGGTCATCTGACTGAGAGCTCAATAATTTTACAAGAGCCCAAATGAACCACCGTTGAAATCGAATCACACATTGGGATCATATGGAATTTAATATCTTCATGAATCTTGAAGAAGTAATTTATATATATATATATATACACTCATAGCTTGCAACAAAACAAAAAAAAAATTGGAACTCCTCATTGACTTTCTCACTCCATTGTTAAAAAATTGGGATATTTACTCAAAACTCGTAATATATGTGAACCACAAAAATATACACTAGTAAATCAAAGGAAAAAATTGCGTTATACTTACGTTAAACATTTTTTGACTCCCAGATTTAAATTTTATGATTTTCTGTTAAAAGAGTTAAAGTCCTCACTAGTAGTCTATATTTGGACATAAAAAAGATCTATATTGGGTCTACAAGGATCAATACTTCGTATTAAAATTTTGACTTCCAGTTAAAATTTTCGACATTTTATTAGGGGTTCCACATCTTATGGTTATTTCATTTTTATTAAAATCCTCATTTATAAATTTAGACCAATAAAAAAAGGTTAATACTTACTATTGAATCTAAAATGATAGAGATAGTTTATTGCTGTGCAAACATTTCCCCTAATAAGTTAAATAAAAAAGAACATAAACTTTTTGAGAGACCTACTTATCTACTTACTCTATGGAATTAGAGAATTATTGCGTTAAAATTTAAGTAGTAGCTCTGTACAACTAAAGCTCACAAAATTGTATTAATATATTTGCCAATATCTCAAAAACTATTGGTTTTATAAAGATATAATTCAAATAAAAGTTTTTTTATTTTTTATAGTAATAAAATTTTGCAATAGTAAGTTATTTAGTATCTTGAATAGTTGTGGAGATAAGGAAGTTTCCGCTTCTTTAAAGTATCCTAAAAGTCATTTTCATAGGAAAATGAAAATAGGAATTTTGTTTATAATCTTAATCCACGTCTAGATACGAATTCTAATCAAAATAGTTTGAGCCAATTTTGAGAAAATCGTTATAGCTGATTATGAGAAAATAGATTTTTTCTCTTTTCGCCCTTTATTAAACTACCCTTAATGTTAGGGTTAAACAGACACACAGATAGATGGCATTTCAAAAACAACTTTTTATGGTTCGGGGGATCATGAAACGTTGATATCCATCAACATCTCGGGTTAGATTTTCTTATGTTCGCTATAATTGACCTTTAGTGTTCGAAAAGTTAATATATATTTGCGTTTAGCTTGAAAATGATTGGTTTTATAAAAATACGCTTAATTAAAATATTTGTACTATAAATAGACCTACATATTTGTGGTGATGAGTAATTTCATATCTCAAACAGTTTTGAAGATGTGATTAAAAAAATGAAAATTTACGCCTCAGACCAGAACTCTTAAAGTCACTTTGCCAAAAAAATGAGAGTAGCCATTTTGTTTATAATTATGATCAATGCCTAGAAATGAAATTTAATCAAAATCATTAAAGCAGATTTTTAGAAAATCAATTTTTTCTCCTTTTTCCCTTCAGTAAACTACTCTCAATGTTAGGTTTAGACATCCAATTCCAAAAATCCCTTAGAAAAACCCTATGAAAACCCTAGATACCAAGTTCTATCCCAATCGGTAAAATAGTTTAGGCTCTAGTCCGAGGTACAGACAGACAGACATACGGTAATTCAAAAACCACTTTGTTGGATTCGGGGGGTCATGAAACCTCGAAATTCATCAAAATCTCGAGCCTCATTTTTGTGACGATCATAATAATTTCTCTATCTGTAAGATAGCTAGAAAGTAAAAAGTTGGAAACACTTGTCTTATATTTTTTGGCAGATTTATCTATGAATCTAGCCAGTGAAAAAAAATATATATATATATACAATAACTGGACGTCAAAATTTGATTGAAAACAAAATGCTCGAAGCCAAGCCATTAAACTAGTTCTTGTTACCGAAAAAGCAAGGTGAGGTAGGGATTTAGGGGACAGAAAACTATCCGTCCCCTCCCACGCCAAAGATATCAAAGTCTTGTTTTATGTGAGAATATTTTTTTTTAAAAGACGTCGTGAGTCTGAGCATTGAAAACAATAATGATACATGGCTTATACCTGATGTTGATTTTTCTCCGAGTATACCTCCCTCTTATATCGAAACCCTATATTTAGTGGGGCGTATAGGGGGGGTTTAGAAGGGGGGCAGAATGGGCACGAGATAGCGGGGTGGAAATTTCAACGTGTGATTTACAACGAAAAATGGTTGGTGAAAGGGGAAGGGGGGTGGGTGGAAGAGTGGTTTCTTCCATTTTTAAATCATGGGTTGATGTACGACGCAACAAAAAAAAAATGACCACCTTGCAAACACTGTGGGTTTTTGGAAAAATACTTTTAGAACAAAGATATTTAAGAGATTCCCCCCCTTCGTCCTTCAAATTGACTGATATGAAATATCCCACCCAAAGAGTATTAACTACGGCTGCTGACAATAATGCTAGGTTTTGAATTATTTTTGATGTACGTGTATGTGTGTGTGTGTGTGTGTGTGTGTGTTTTAAGAGCTATTATTAGATGGAAGTTGTGATGTCTGGCAGTAAATGAACGACGGTTTTAGTGTTATGGGTCCATGCGCAAGGTTTAATGATGTTTCAATAGGCATACAATGGAAATGAAACCAGCCTAACGAGGCTTGTCAAAACAAGAGAGTGGCGCCTCTATAAATTATTTATAGTGTTTATACTTGCACGCACTTACAGATGTAAACTATTAAGTTTATTCAGGATTTACTTTCTAAAAGATAGGTAATGCAGTTCCGATTTTGTCTTTAGAATAAACTATGCAGAGATTTAGTTTGTCCATCTTGAAAGAAAATACATCTAGAGTTTTTACCGGGAATGTACTATTTTATGTGCTTAATATTTAAAAATAAATGTGTGTATCTATGACCTATTTGTGTATATGATATTTGTTGGTACGCATGTCTCTACATAAATGCTCCGTTGACTATGATATATAATAGTCAATGTATGTGTTTGTATCTAGGTGTGTGTGTGTGTGTGTATTATATATGTATATGAATGTATATAAGTAGGTATATGTATTTTATGAAGCCCGTATATTCTGTAGGTATGTGTACTTTTGAAGATATTTAAGTCACACATTTTCAAATTTGATTTTTTAAATATTAATTTATATTAGACAACTAAAATTAATATAATACTAAAACTATAAATTAGTTCACTTAAGTGAATTAAAACAGGTAATGCAAATAGGCTCTATAACAATAGTGCTCTAAACAGCTCCTTTAAATTTATATTTTTTTAAGTATGTAGGCTAAAAATTAATAAACTGCCCTCCTTAGTGGTCCTTCCGTCCCCCGTCCCCCCCCCCATAAAAAATTAACTTAAATATATGCTATCTTCTTGAAACGTTAGCAGTCAATCCTTTTTTTAAATTATTTATTTGTATTATTATATTTAGTGGTATATCCTTATCAACGACATTGAGAATATTATAACATGGACGTAGAAATTATCAGGTTAATACATATAAAGCAATGGATACATTAAGAATATTTTCTAAAAAATTGCTCTACTGATTTTGGTCAAATTTCACATAGACCTATTGATAAATGACAGGCTACACAATATCAAAATATTTTTAATGTTAGTCTAAAACGTAATATAGCCCCAGACACCCTGACTTTTCTCGGGTCATGTTCAACTATACACTACCACCTTATCTAAAGGTAAAATTAATGCTGATGAACTTATTATTTTAAAGTCACCTAATTAATTAGGTATAGACATTTATATTTTAGAAAATTCAAGTATTTAAGAGAGTATCGATTGAGTTTTTTTCTCGATTATATTTCACTTTACTTTAAGCTCTTTATCCGACACCTTAACTAAGTTTATAATCTGTTTGGCTATTCTGCATAGCGTGTGGGTTCAAATCCCGGCTTGGCTGAAAAAATGATCACTAGTGAAACAGGGGCCTTCCCAATCACGTTGATTAATTGGTGGCCTTGGAGACAGGTGTTGTGTCTGTACTAGATTTAAGTTCGTTTTTAGGTCGTGTGCTGATATATTCAGTCAGTTAAGAAATTTATAATAAATAATAATAATGTAAGCTCTTTTTTAATTTTTCCAATCGACCATAATATTTATAAAAGATACACGCCACTTGTAATTAATCAAATGGAGTAAATATGAGGAAAGAGAAAGTTAGATCAAATGTATCCACATTTTCGTGGAGAAAACGTGATAACCATTGATAAAAGTCCAAAATCTACCCTCAGTAAACCTAGGATGAAAATTTTCAAGAAAATTTTCCTGGAAAGTTTTTGCAGTGGCGGCTTGCGGTGGAGGGGTTAAAATGTAGATGTGGCACCTAGAGTCTATTATACCGCAAAATATAGTGTGTTAAGAGACGATTGGGCTATAAGAAGAGGGGAGGGGGAACGCAAGTGGGGAAGGGGTAGATAAGAAACACGGAGGATAGTGGGAGGAGACAAATGTCGGGCCAAACTTGAAATTATTTTAATTAACTTATCAATTATATAAAATTGAAGTAAGATTTATGAACATAGCAGGTCTACAGAGGCTCATATTTATTTGTTTCTTTAATACTTTACTTTAGCACCGTGTCTTACTACCCGTTCGGGGTGGACGCCTATGTACTAATTACGCTAAAGTGTTAGGGATGAGGAAGGTTGAATTTAGAGGAATTGCACCCGTGAGAGTGGTAATCTACTAAGGAAAAAACCACCCTCAGAGCGCCTGAACAGGATCGAACCCCAATCTATCTGTAATCGGCAGTCTAGTCTATTGCGAGAGTAGTGCAATAGACCGTGCGGCCACCGATCCTCGTTTGAAGATGTTTATGGTGTTAATGCCCTCAAGAGAAATTAGTCTCAAGTATAAAGGTTGACATTTGGGATTATCTCGATTACATTAGTTCAATTTAATCAGTTGAAATTATTATACAGAAATAATAATTGAAAATTTTCTGGAAAAAAATTTAGGGAAAATTCTTTCCAAAACAAACAATTTTCCACCGAGATTTCCATCTCACATCTCTAATTACAACCGAATGGAATTCTAACCTCGATCACCCTGCCACCGGCAGAATCAGAACTAGTTGAGACCGACATTGAAACCACGTGCCCACCGATTCAGGTCTTTAAGCTCTTCTTTCTTTGACACACACACACAAAAAAAGAAGTTACTACTAACCTACTTCAACGCAATCATATTTTATATAAAAAAAAATTTACTGCTACGAAAAGATTAGTAGTTGTTAACCACGAATTAAAGGGGAAAGAGGAAATTCTAAAACAAACATTACAATCTAAATGGGGTGGATGAAAGGGGAAGGAGGAATAGGGTTGGAATAAAAGGGAGTGAGAGCTAAGAGATAGAAGACAGCAAACATATTAAACTATAAAGAGAGCAAGAGAGACCCTATTTCACTACTTTATACGAAAAGAAAATAGCATCATCTCTATCGTGTTTACCGTTAAAATAATATAATTATCGTTTCTTTGGGGAGAAATGACGGGTTGACGTGTGGTGTTGTCTTGGTTATTTTACGAGGGGTTGGGGGTTGAGGGGGGCTCCTAACTGGGAGTGAGGGGAAGGGACAGGTACTTGTTCTTTTACCCACTGTAATTAACCTGGACCTTGTAAAAGGTATGGTAAGGTAATACATAGAGATACAGAACCGGTATAATTTCTTCTTTTTTTTTGCTCCCAAGAACAATGCGCTATCAATGACGAGAAGAATGTGAAAGCTGATACAACATTATCGGTAAAAAAAGAAATGAGTAAGTCAGTAAATAAGAAATATTTAAAATATATATATAGTGACTCATTTGGTTGCTTGTTAATTATAGACGGAGTTTAAAAAAATATTGTGTTCAAAATGTTAAGACATACACGATTTTAGTTTATTTGATGTGCTTGATTTATACTCTTTTTTAAAAATAATATACATAGGCGTATTAATTTATATAATATATTCATAAGTTTATAAATGAGAGGTTACCAAACTGTGCCTCGTGTATCGGATTCTTAGCTGGTCGTAAAATGTTTTGGTAATGTGGACATTTTGAAACTATTTTGATTTAGAAAAATCATGAAAAAAAAAAGTTACGGAATTCCGTAGGGACTTTCTCACACCATTGTTTAAAAATGGAGATATTTACTCAAAACTCATAATATATGTGAAACGAAATAATATAATTACACTAGCCAACCTGAACAAAAATTATTGCAACATTTTTTGAATCCCGGTTTTAAATTTTATATTTTTATTTTTAAAGAATATAAGTACTCATTTGTATATTTTGACCAATAAAAAAGATTAATATTGGGTCCACAAGGATCAACACTTCGTATTAAAATTTCTATTTTCGGTTAACCATTTTGATATTTTTTTTAAGGGTTGCACATCTTCAGTTCATCGAATTGCTATTAAATTCCTCATTTATAAATCTAGACCAATAAAAAAGGTAAATATAGTCTATTGAGTCAAAAATTATAGAGATCAAAAATTTCCCTAAGAGGTTAAAGGAAAAAGAACGATAATTTTTTGAGAGACTAACTTATTCACTTACTCTGTGGCATTAGAGAATTATTATTGATTTAAAACATAAGGTTAGTAATATCTCTGTACAACTAAAGCTCACCAAATGGTATTAATGTATTTGCTAATATCTAATAAACCAATGGTTTTATAAAAATATATTTCAAACAAAAGTTTTTTATTCTAATAGTAATACAATTTTACAGTGATAAATTATTTAGTATCTCAAATAGTTGCGTTGATACGGAAATTTCCACTTCTATAAAGTAGCCTAAATATAATTTTTATTGAAAAATGAAAACATCCATTTTATTTATAATATTAATCAACGTCAAGATACGAATTTGAATAAAAATCATTAGAGCCGATTTTGAGAAAAACGATCCTTCTCTTTTTGCCCTTTATTAAACTACTCCTTATTTTAGGACTAAACCAACACACAGACAGACGGCATTGTAAAATCCACTTTTGAGTGTTTGGGGATCATGAAGGTTTGACATCCATCAACATCTCAGGTTAGATTTTTTTTTGTTACGGTCGCAATACTTTACGTGTTAGAAAAATTAAATAAATATATATATATATATATATATATATTTGCGTCTAGCTTGAAAATAATGGGTTTTTTAATGTTTAAAATAAAAGATTTTTATTATAAATAGGCCTACATATTAGCAATGATAATTTAATTTCATACCTCAAACAGTTACGGAGATTTGATAAAAAAAATTAGAATGTACGTGTCATACCGGGACCCTTAAAGTCATTTTGATGAAAAATTGAGAGTAGCCATTTGGTTTGTAATATTGATCAATGCTTATAAATGAAATTTAATCGTCCTTCAATAAAATACCCTTAATTTTAGGGTTGGTGATCCAATTCTAAAAATCCCTTGGGGCAACCCTATGAAAGCCCTAGATACCAAGTTTTAGCCATTTGGTAAAATAATAATAATTTTAGCACCGCGTCTTACTACCCGTTCGGGTTATACGCTTAAGTACTAATTACACTAATGGATTAGGAATTGGGAAGGTTGAATTTAGAGGAAGTGAACCCGCATTTGCGTGGAGGGAGAGTGGAAAACCATTTAGGAAAAACCACCCCCAGTTCACCCGACCGAGATTCGAACCTCGATCTCCCCGTCCTCGGTGGTCTGACTCAACACGACTAGCGCGTTAGCCAACTACGCCACCGAGGCGGGTATTTGGTAAAATAGATTAGAATCTACTCCGAGGTACAGACAGAGAGACAGATATTCAATAACCACTTTTTCGGATTCGGGAGGTCATGAAACGTCGAAATTCAACAAAATCTCGATTTTGATTTTTTTGACGATCACAATACTTTTCAACATTTAAGTTAGTGAGAATGTAAAATGGTAAAATAAAGTCAACAGAAACTTGCAAAAGCGCGCATGCTTCACTATGATAAATATATATTTTTTTGGTAAAATTATATTTAATAATGAATTCAAAAAAGGAGTAGTTAAAAAAAATTAAAATGACCCCCTCAATCTCTCACCCCCATCTCCGTCTAATGTTCATTAAAGTTAGGTGCTTCTTGAAATTTGGTCATTCTTATAAATATTGGGTTGCTTATCTAAGAAGTTTAAGAACAACTGCTATAAATCTACATCTCTTATTTTAAAATATAAATATTTATCAAAATTAATTTTACTCAATTTTTAAAGACAACGAAAGCAAATGACGGCTGGTGGAATGTAACCATGAGTTGATTATAATGTAGACCTACTATTTAGTAGGTTTTCCCTTCTTTTACTTGCCACGTCTTCCTGAACGTTTGTACGCGTTGGTTTAACGTTAATGAGTTAAGGAAAAGGAAGGCTAAAATTAGATAAATTATGCGTGAATTTTCGTGGAAGAAGTGGGGTAAAACCTTTAGATCAGTGGTTTATAAAAGATGGTCCGTGAGCTGTTCGTGGGGGGTAGAAGGGGCAAGACTACCACCAAAATTTAACAAAATAAAAAGTTAAAATAATAATCAAACAACAGTAGGCCTAATATTAATCAATAACAAGCTTCCTTTCCTCTTCACCCATCTGTGCAGTGCTTACTTTTCAAAACTCTGCTACAAGAAAAACAAGTATAGAAATAGACTTGGCATGCGTTCGGATTTTCAAGTCAAAAGTGTCCAGCCTTCAACCTGATCTTCAAAAAGTTATGGGAAAAAAAAGAAGAGGTTTCACTTATCTCGCTAATACTATATCCAAATTAATATATTTGAAATTTTTAATGATTAATAAATTTTCATGTAGGCCCAACTAACTTTTTGTGTGTTAACTACAGGGTTATTCAAAAGTAGTGGAGCTAAAGTGAAACTGTTTTATTATTAAATGAGCTGACATACAACAACCGTTATGAGATGAAAATACAGAAGATCTCTCCAAGTTTCAAAAGTATTAACGGTGTTTGATGTTGGCGCCGTTGGTCACACGGCAGACGTCTAGACGGTAGTCCAGTACAGCCCAGAAGCGTCCCAGCATATCCTCGGACATCAATTTCACAGAAGCAGAGATGCGTTGTTTAACGGTCGTTCAGTTGTGTGTGACAATGGGGGCATGTACATGGTTTCCTTGATGTATCCCCACAAAAAGAAGTCGCAGAGTGTTAAGTCTGGTGATCGTGGAGGCCAGAGCAACATTGGCATATCCTCTTATCCGGAACGGATGATCTAAAGTCCCGGTTGGGTGTTATTCATGTATCGGAGAACATCCCAGCGCTAGTTACCGTGCCCAGGCAAGAACTTGATGCCGTTCTTCTTCCTTTCAATCCGTTACTGCTTGGTTACCGTTGACACCACTCTTACTACAGGCCTGCGGTTTTGCACCAATACTTTTGAATAACCCTGTATTACTATTATATTCATTATTATTACAACTAGAGTAAGTTTAGAAATAAAAGTACGTAAAAACACATTTCACTTGTGTTTACTGTGCCAAATTCCCAGTTTTGTAGGTTTCCTAACATGAATTATATATTTCGGGGGTGAGGGGGTTATATTTTCTATACATAGAATAGATTAGATTCAAATGATTAGAAAAAAACAGGGGGTCCGCTGATCTCAAAGAGCCTCTTAGGGGGTCCTTGATATAGGTAATTGGTAACCACTACTTTAGATAAATAATACACCACTAGTACACACGGAATAGAGCCGAACCTAAGTAACCCCCGTGTCAAATAATTCAATGCATTACGGGAGTGAAGCATTGGACCATTTGACCACCATTGATGGGTTAAGGTGGCTGCTTTGGTCAGAGTTAACCTATCAATCGCTGTCAGGACAAACGGCTTAAAGTGGAAGTGTAGGCAACGTGAGAAAACAATAGTTAAGGTGCGGCCGAAGGGAGTATTTTTACAGTTTTTTATAGAAATGAATTTTTTTTGGCCAAAATAAATCACATATTTCTCCAGTAGTAACATAGAGTTTAGTTTTCTGCATATACTAATATCAACAGATCTTGAATATCTATCAAGAGTGTCCTGGAATTTTGTCACAGCTTTCTCTCTTTATTTATTTTTTTGGACAAAATAAGTAAAGTATTTCTCCAGAATAAACATAGTGTTTAATTTTCTTCACATGGTGATATCAACATTTGTTGAATATCTGTCCTGAGCATAGTGGTATTAGATGAGAAATTTTTTAAATGCAGATAAAAAGATGTCATTAAACTTCAGGTATTCAACCACTAGTGATATATAACTAGTGTTATCACCGAGTGAAGAAAATTAAACTTTGTTTGCACAGAAGCAATATTTGATTTGTTTTAGCCAAAAAGTTTATTTGCTTTAAAAACTGTATAAACACCTTTTCTCGCGTTTTTTGCATCCCTACCTTAAAATACAATTGGATGTGTTGTTTCTAAAACTACTTCTCTATTCTGCCTGGACTTGAACTTCCTTTCGGTCTCTGTCTACAATTACCCTTTGTCATGGCAGTAAGAAGCAAGAGAAAAAGTACTACGAAACTTCTTGTATATTATTATACTACTATAAAGCCTCATGGATGACTAATTCACTCACTCACTCACTCACTCACTCACTCACTCACTCACTCACTCACTCACTCACTCACTCACTCACTCACTCACTCACTCACTCACTCACTCACTCACTCACTCACTCACTCACTCACTCACTCACTCACTCACTCACTCACTCACTCACTCACTCACTCACTCACTCACTCACTCACTCACTCACTCACTCACTCACTCACTCAGTCACTGACATTAATGTTTACCCACTTCCAGATGATCTAGAAACTTGAAATCTGGTAAACTTATAGCTTATAGCCTGTAACCGACGGGAAAGTTCCAAGAAGTTAAAAATTTTAATTTTTAACCCCCAAAATAAATTCAAAATGGTGGAGCAACTTTAAAGTCGGTGTGGCTAAACGGTAAGACCTATCAAAAAACGGATTGCACCAGCAGCTACGGATTTGGTGAACACATTGGGGATTTGGGGCTGGAGCCCCCAACGAGCAAAGTGAGTATCAATACAAAGAGGAAGGCTCGCTGCCACTTCTCAATATCAGAAACTTGTCTATTTTGAGTCTAAGATAAAATTACTGTATGTTTTAGAGAAAGGATATACCTAAAGCCCTTTTACATCAAACATATTCTTATAGCTCCGCAAATATGCTTAAAAATTCGATAAAGATGATCTAAATTTACATTTTCACACAGTTATTTCTACTGTTAAAATTAAAGCTATTGGGTTGTTAAGGAAAAAGAGCACTGTTAGAATCTTACGACTTTATTTTGGCGTGAAACATATTTTGAAATAAGGCATCGTAGAGTTACATATTGAGTAAGAGCTGAAAGTCTGAGCAGCAGTTTCTTGCGTACTAATACAGACCTGATATTAAAATATTTATTGACACTGTTAAAGATATGATCAAGGTCTTTTAGGAGAGTATTCAACCATTCTTTCCATTTGACTAGGGGGGATGGGCGTATTAAGTTTAACCAAATAAAAATTAAGTTTTCATAACGATCAGAAAATACACATTTTGAAGATACTAGAACAAACAAAATATTTTG
>JAVRXN010000004.1:13951996-14047306 GCA_033556935.1 Timema podura | reverse complement strand
TTTCTCTTCATTCAAAAAGTTTCTCATCTAATGCCGCCATGCTCATGACAGATATTCAATTGATATCACCACGTGAAGAAAATTACACTCTATGTTGATTCATTTTGAAAAAAAAAAGTTTTGCTATAAAAACTGTTATAACTCAGATCTTTTTTTCGTGTCCCCTTGCCTCCCACCTTGGTCATCCTATCTCCAAGAAACCACTGGTGCAGTTCCTTTTACACCATATTTTTACTCTTTAAGCTAAAGTCACTCAAAGCTGACCCCACGTTGGTGGTACGAGGACTGAATGTCAAACAAAGCTCGTCTATACTGGAAATCATCTCTGAGCGATATGAAATTTTACTATTACCGGCTTCGGTGGCTACATGGTCTAAGGCGATACTCTCGCAATAGACTAGACTGCTGAAGAGAGGGAGAGAGTGATTCGATCTCTGTTGGATGTACTGAGGTAAGTGGTTTCCCAATCTCTCTCTCCACACAAATGTGAGTACACTTCCTTCACATTCAACCTCGCTCATCCTTAACCAATTAGAGTAATTAGTGTTTTATTAGAGTTATTTAACGTGCACTTTCTGAACCGAATGATTATATCAGCACACGAGAATTTCTATGCGCTAGAACGAAAGGGCCTACCATTTTTTCTGGGAAAGGTATTTTAACATGCCTTCCAGGATTTTTTTACATTTCACAATCGACATGGGACCGACGGCTTCATTTAACTTACCACTAGATCTACTTTCACGTGTTCACACGTCAAGTCATGGGATCTGCCAGCTATAACTTTTGATAGATATTATAAATACCTATATAATAACACTGATAATAAAGTGAACTGTTATCAATGTTGAAAAAAATAATAAAAGTAGGTATTTTCTATAAGGTGCTCTAAATATCCATTCGTGAGTGAATCAAGGTGTTAAACTAGGTCTACTTTCATTTATTCATGCGCCAAGTAATGTAGTTTTAGACAGGTGATGTCAATTATTTTAACCTTCCTGGGACTTAACCGACTTCTCTAAGTTAGGTGACTAAGTTTCCCTGGCCACTCAGTCACAAACATTAACATCCTTACTTAGCAAAGTAAACAACTTTAAAAAAAATACAGCTGTGTTTCCTTCGGATTTATAAAGGTAAACAAACTGTTTATAAAGATTTGCCACCAAGACAGTCTAGTAGTCGGTGATAATAATATATTTACGTTCCTAACTAAGCTCCCACCTTCACAAACAGAAAGTCTTTAACAAAAGAAGGCATAAAATGTGTCGTGAATTGAATATCAAGACAAACAAAAAAAAATCTCAGGAGGATGAGAGTATTAAGATTCTCGTGTCGGATAAAAAGTTAGATGCTTTCCAAAGATAGTATGAAGAGTTGGTCGAGGGAAAGATAAAAAAAAAATATCCAAGGATATTACTCAGGGTGACGATACAGATTTACGAAAAACATTCTCTCTCTCTTTCAAGCACATGAATGTGGATAAAAAGCTGACGAAGTACAAAAGAAGAGAGAGAGAGAGAGTTAAAGGCAAACAGGAGCTACTGTGGTCGAAGTGGAGGTGTTGAAGTGATCCTGGTCAGATTTGCTCCCCTCAACACCCCCCCCCCCCCCACTTCCCACCCACAACCACCACCACCGCTCCCCCCCTTCCCTACAACTATAAACTAGACACAACGTAGTGCAAAACAGAACTATATCACAAGCCTCGGCGTTTGGTCAAGAGCTCTGAGGCATTGGATACCCGGGCGATGAATACCAGTCTTGTGGGAGGAGGTCTACTCTAAGATATGATCTTCACCACCACATCGGTTGGTCACACGGACTAAACGTCAAGCTCGTCTAGTCTAGTTTGACAGTGATGATTTAGGTCGGAGTTTGAATCCAGGCTTGGTGTATTTAAGGATATTTTTTTCAGCCCTTTGCTCCCTTTACGCAAATGCGAGTACATTCCCAATAAAAATTCTACCTTCCTCACCCCTACCTCATTAGTGTAATTTTATTAACGCGGCGTCTTACTACCTGTTCGGATTATACGCTTATGCACTAATTACGCTAGGTGGTTAGATACGAGGAAGATTGCATTTAGAGGAGATGCACCCGCATTTGCGTTAAGATAGTGGGAAACCCTTTAGAAAAAACACCTGGAGTACACCCAACCGGGATTGAACCCTGATCTTCCCGTCATCGGCAGTCTAGTCTATTTTGAAAGAAACGCCTTATACCACTCGGTCACCGAAGCGGGCATTGGTGTAATTAAATGTGTTGACTATCCGGGCAGAAGACGCGTTTCAAAAAATATATATATAGCCTTCATACCGGTATTTATTACCTCATAAATGAAGCTTATTTTTTAGCACCGCGTCTTACTACCCGTTCGGGTTATACGCACTTACGCTAATGTGTAATGGTAGGGTGATTGTGAGATGAAATAGAGGACCTACAGTTTAACGTGGGATCCGAACCACGGTGGAGGCCTGACATTCCACACATTCATAAGTTGTGATTAATACACGTCTTGTCAGAGGTGAAGGAAGGGTTTGGCAATCGGATAAATCTGTGCCGAGACCGAGGATTGAACCCCGGACCCTCAGCACAGCATTCCGACACCTTACCCTGGCATTTTAGAACGGCTTCACAGAGAATAATTGCACACAAATCTTAATTCTGTCATAATAGGGATATACTGTAGTTATTAACAAGAAACTTTGTCGCTTTGTCCCCCATCGTCACCACGGAAAATATTAAGTAATCATTCAAATATGAATGCACTGCATGCATTTCTGGCATATCGTAGGTGTTTTCTTTTCCCTATTATTCCCATACCTCGTGCGCGCGCGCGCGCGCACACACACACACACACACACACACAGACGCAGATGCGAGCCGGGAGCCGAGTTGGGCCTGCTATGATGATTGCTTCTCTTAAATACCACATATATAGAAAATAAATCTTTCAGGAGATTGTACCTTCGTTATACCTTGCAAGCTAAGACTCCCAAACTGACAGTTTTTTTATTATTAAATAGGCCTACAAATTTACGGGGACTTGGAGATGAAATAGAAAATTAAAAGGTTGTTTTAAACTCAAAATAAAAATTATACAATAGTTATTTTGAGAATAAGTGTAAATCCTTTTGACAATCATCAGAGATTGTAAATCTTTTCCTCCAAGTTACAGTAGAAGAGATTTTTGTCAGTCGTCAAAACATTAAAAAAGTTACTCTCTTATCTACTTACCATAAGTTCAACTTATGCCCACAAGTTTGTGTTTGATAAACAAATAAATACAAAAAAAATCATCTCGTGAAGTAGTAGTGTCAGAAATGAAATGAAATTATTCAAAAAACCTATTCCAAATCTAAAATTGTTCTGACAATAGCGCGAGGGTGGGAGGTGGGGGTAAGAGGGAGGGAGGGACGGTGAACTGAAAATCGTAACAACAGATAAAAAAAAACCATGCGCAATAATTGCCGGTGACAAGTTTAGTAATTTTGCAGATATTTTTTTTCCCCCTTCCTCTCTTGAAAATCCTTGTCACAATTGTTCGACGGCAGAGAAAGAGAGAGAAACAAAAATTAACGTCAGAGAGGGGGGGGGGAAGGGGTTTCCGAAAAAAAAAAAATTGACTGGCGCCACGGGTCGCAGGAAATTGCCCAATCATCCACTTGCTTCTCTTTACAATAGAATCACCCTCCACCGTTACAATAACTACGGCAAAAAATATATACATCTAAATAGACAAACAACAACGTATTGTCGAGACAAAGACATTGTTATGCATCCCAAATGACGTGACGTGACGTGACATGGCGGTAAGGGTGGGGGTGTATCTGGTCCAAACTGCGCTGAACCATCCGAGCTCGACTAATCCCACGCACGAATCAACCCCCCCCCCCCCCCCAAACTAACGCCCCAGTATTGGGTTACACACCAGTTTAGTAGCATTTGCCTCTGAACGACGTGGACTCGCCTTTAGAAGAAAAATTGACTAACTTCACACGGGTGGACACGAAAGACAAAGAAAGGCGTCAGTCTCGTCTTGTGTATGAGTTGCCCTTTGGGACAGGTCTATAGGGTTGAATCCCGGGGCAGGGTGTACCTGAGGATGTGTTTTTTATATCCATAAAGTCGCCCCTTCCCCACTTTACCTCCCAACGAATGTAGACACACGACTTTTAGATCCCACCTTACTTTTTTCTTAGCACCACGTCTTACTACCCGTTTGGGTTATACGCCTATGTACTAATTACGCTAATGGTTTTAAGGATTATGAAGGTTATATTTATAGGAAGTGTACCCGCATTTGTGTGGAATGAGAGTGGAAAACCGTTTATAAAAAACCACCCTCGGTACACCCGACCGAGATTTGAACCTAGACCTTCTCGTCTTTGGCAGTCTAGTCGAACACGAGAGTAGCGCGTTACTGGGGAGAGCCCGGTCGTGTTGCAAGACGTATGAAAGATGACAACCATAACTCGCCTGTAGGGAAAATAGAAACTTACCACCAGATAACTTGACTGTGGATCACTGACCCTTCTCTCGAAAGTCGTGACCACCTCTTGTGTTTCTAGTTGTTGGAGTTCCTGGCTACATATCCATAGGTCACAGGTTCGATCCTCGGCGCTGGGAATCTGGAATGGGGTCAACTCAGCCTCGTGAGGACAAATGAGGAGCTACTTGAATAAGTAGCAGCTCGGGTCTAAAAAACTGAAAATAACGGCAGGAGGGCTCGCTGTGCTGACAACATGACACCCTCTATCAGAAGAATCTGGCCCTATCTTCACCAGCAGACGGTAGTTGCTTGGTCAGTTGGTTATAGATCGCTATGTAGTTGTTGTGTTTGAGCTATCTCTCAAGTCAGAGCTATACACTAATTCTGGTAGAAAGGACCTTTAGAAAAATGTTTTTTCCTAACAAAATCCTATCATAATATATTAAAATTCTGATAGTAAAAAAAGCCTTAGGAAGCCCCTTCTTGCCACAATCAGTGTATATACACAACACACGAACAACAAATCTTGCCTCTCAGAACATAGTCAGGCACATTATCCATGCAGCGAACACTGTCTACCTGGTAACAGTCAAGCACATTATCCCTGCCTCCTGGTAAAAGTCAAGCACATTATCCCTTCTCCTGGTAAAAGTTAGGCACATTAACCCTGCCCCCTGGTAAAAGTCAAGCACATTATCCCTGTCCCTGGTAAAAGTCAAGCACACTATCCTTGCCCCCTGGTAAAGTTAGGCACATTAACCCTGCCCCTGGTAAAATTCAAGCACACTATCCCTGCCCCCAGGTAAAGTCAGCACATTATCCCTTTCCCCTGGTAAAAGTCAAGCACATTATCCCTGCCCCGTGGTAAAGTCAGGCACATTAACCCTGCCCCCTGGTATAATCAGCACATTAACCCTGCCTCTGATAAAGTCAGGCACATTAAACCTGCCCCCTGGTAAAGTCAGGCACATTAACCCTACCCCCTGGTAAAAGTCAAGCACATTATTCCTGCCCCCTAGTAAAGTCAGGCACATTATCCCTGTCCCCTGGTAAAAGTCAAGCACATTATCCCAGCCACCTGGTAAAATCAGCACATTAACCCTGCCTCCTGGTAAAAGTCAGGCACATTAACCCTGCCTCTGGTAAAGTCAGCACTTTATCCCTGCCTCCTGGTAAAAGTCAGGCACATTAACCCTGCATCTGGTAAAGTCAGCACATTATCCCTGCCTCCTGGTAAAAGTCAGGCACATTATCCATGCCCCGTAGTAAAGTCAGGCACATTAACCCTGCCTCCTGGTAAAAGTCAGGCACATTATCCATGCCCCGTGGTAAAGTCAGCACATTATCCCTGCCTCCTGGTAAAAGTCAGGCACATTATCCCTGCCTCCTGGTAAAGTTAGGCACATTAACCCTGCCAATGGTTAAAGTCAGCACATTATCCCTGCCTCCTGGTAAAAGTCAGGCACATTATCCATGCCCCCCCTCCCCAGTCTATAGTCCGGCACAATACCCGTGCAACCAACACTGCTGGTAATAGTGAGTTGTAATATTGATCAGAGGTGTGAGAAAGTCCGCTGTTGCTCTGAAAGGAGGAACTTAGCCTGTCAATCATAGAACAGTCCGTGCCTGGTCGGGGCAGGTCCATTGTGTGTGGGGGTCGCCCGCTGATGATGATTGAAGTATCCCTGGGATGGACCTCGGGGTGTGAGGTGAAGGCCCCCAGCATCCCGTGTCCATCGTGCTACCATGGGGCCACTCTATTAGAGGCTGAGCCAATCACGACTGACCTAACAGATATCCAGATAATGCCATCAAGTGGTTACAGATAAACATTTCCCGGAGAGTTTTCAATCGGAAAATTTTCCAGAACATTTTACGGGAAATTTTCATTCGTGATCTTTTCCAGAGAAAAATTAAGGGAAATATTTTTAATTTCGCCTTTCTAATAATTGACATGGTATGCGGCGTAGTCAACAGGTTTTTAAACTGTGGGTAGCGACGCGTATAAGGGTCGCAGCAAACGTTGACAAACGTGAGTAAATTAAGGTGAGATGGAAGGGGACGCGAGAAAAGGACAGTAGTTTTGCAGTTTTTGTAGAAAAACATTTATTTGTCCAAAATAAATAATATAATTCTTCAGTAGAAATGTAGAGTTTAATTTTCTTCTTCATATGTTGATATCAACAGTTGTTGAATAATTGTCAAGGGTGTCCTAGAATTTAATGACAACTTTTTATCTTCATTTAAAAAGTTTCTCATCTAATGCCGCGATGTTCATTACAGATATTCAACCGCTGTTGATATCACCACGTGAAGAAAATTAAACTTAACACGATACTGGAGAAATATTTGATTTATTTTGGTCAGAAAAATGTTTTTCTATAAAAAAACTGCTAAAACAACGACCTTTTCTCGCGTCCCCTACATCCCCACCTCAAATATTTACCTTAGAATTATTGATATTATAATACACAGCAACCTTTCTTTCTGTATTTGTTCAGTTTATTGAAGAAATAAACTTTGTCCGGCACGATTACACGACCACAAATTTTATTATCATTATCATTATTATTATTATTAGCACTGCGTCTTACTACCCGTTCGGGCTATACGCACTTAAGCTAATGTGTAATGGTAGGGTGATTGTGAAATGAAATGGAGGTCCTACAGATTAACGTGAGATCCGAACCACGGTGGAGGCCTGGCATTCACACACATTCACAAGTCATGATTAATACACGTCTTGTCAGACAAGAAGGAAGGGTTTGGCAATTAGATAAATCTGTGCCGGGACTCAGGATTGAACCCCAGACCCCCAGCACAGAAGTCTAACACCTTACTCCTAGACCGCCAGGTCCCCAGGAATTTTATTAATAATTCGTTTAGTTAAATAGGATAAACTAACTACAGGTATAAAAATGGATTAAATAGCCAATATATAGTAGTTAAGTAGGCCTACGGTTATAGTCGAATCTAAAATATCATAGTCTTTAAATTGAAAAAGGACACCTGGACACGGGAATTGAACCCGGGACCATAAGCTCAAGTCATGTGATCTGAAGAGGTCACTTTTGATAGATATTATCAATAAATCTAAAATTACAATAACAATATACTAAAATATTATTAACGTTGACCGTAAAAACAAATGTTTGTATTTTCTAAAGGACTCTTCCGAAGAGAATTGGACTGTACTTTCATTTTTTTTTTTTTTACTTGCTGCTCTCATCCGTTCTAGCCCTTGAGGGTGGACAAATGGACAAAGGCGTTTGGCTCACCAGTGACTGGGTGGTTGGGACTCAAATCTTGGTCAGATTCACTGGGGTTTGTTTTCATAAATGTGTTCCTACTCTACCTCCATGAACATGCGGGCTACATTAACTCCAAATTAGTCCTCATCCTACTCGTTTTGGCCTCACTAGTGTGTAAATGCGGATAGCTCTGATGGGTGATGAAAATATCCTACTATGGCAATAAAATATAATATGTTAATATAATTGATTTTATTTAAATGTCTTACATTCGTTGAGTAAGTTTGTATAAACAAACACAAACGTTTGCTTGTGGCTTTCTCACTACCTAATTTTTTTCTCCTCAAATAAATGAATACTCGGGGAATTTGTCTATTGGGTCAAAGCAGCCGCCCCGACGCCACCTCCTGTGGAGACGGCCATTATAGGGTTCTCTACCACGAAATCCTTGACGTCGCTGAAGATGGTAGAGACGCTGTCCTCCCGCATGTACAGGTAAATGCCGAATAACGTCCCCCCGACCAGAAACGTCGGTATGGGGCATCTCTTCAGAAGGAGCCCCGAGAAGTAGCCCACGACACCTCCAACGCAAACCTGCCCTGACCGGTTGAGGTTAGGGCAGTCGGTTACATCTCCGTCCTCTTCGTCAGAGACGTGGTCCTGACTACCATCGTGATCGTGGTTTGAACGGCTTCTCTTCTTGCTGTGGCTATTTTCAGCGTCCTCCTCACGTTCATTTTTACTATCCTCTTTTTTGGAGGATCTACGGAATAATGGCATTTTCTGCGGTGATTCACTTCGAACAGGACTAAATTCCCGAAAATCTAAAGGGCCAGGCTCTTTGTTTTTTTAGTCAGAAAACAAGGGAGCTTGGCTTCTCCGTCCTTTCATCCCTCTCAGCTCTTCGCCATAAGGAAGCCGGTCGCGAATCCGCCAACTAGAGACCCGGTGATGATGGTGTTATTGGCTGCGAATTGATGGACAGAATCTAGCGTTTCTTGGAGAGTGTTCTCGCTGGTGTTGAGGTAGATCATGAAAGATGCTCCAGCCAACAGGATGGTCATACAGGGACAACGCTTGAACACGAACCCGGAGAAGTAGCCGACCAAAGTGGCGCCGCAAGCCTGGCCCAGTAGGTAAAAGTAATTGTGAACCCCTTCTGGCATCACATCGCTGGCCCTCACGAAGATTTTGTCTAGTCCGGATCACGACGATTTTTTGATTATTTTTTTAAAGGAACAAGCTGTTTTATGTGTATCCGTGGTTATCTTAGTTTTAATTTACGATTGTTAGAGAGTTTTATCTTTTATCACTAAGGAAACATTGGCTCAAAAAATGTGTAAAGCATTCATTGACTTGGTATGACTGTAGAATATAGGTTGTTATCTAAAAAATAATATTAAATTAACTATTTTGTATTTAAAATATTAGGTGTATCAATGCCCCCCCCCCCCCCCCGATTAAATGTGTTTTAAAAACTGTTTAATGTCACGATCTGATATTGTGGACGGTGTTTAGACACCATGGCGACCCGGACAACAAAACTAACGACACCAAATCACTCATGACCAGCATAACCATGGCAACCAAAGGTTTCCGCTCTACAAATGTCCAAATTACAAGCATTATAAAATGATATTCCGATACCAGCTGTGCGGCCTGTTCGACGAGAGCTTGATCTTGGGGTGGTTCGGTCAGGTCGCGGGAGGTCTCGCCGTGGGTTGGATGACGGGATTCCTCACGAAGAGGTACTACGACGTGATCACCCTACTGTCTGTGAGCGGCGTCTCGGCACTCCTATTGGTGGCGTCACAGGATCAGATCCCGGCCGTGATCGCAGCCGTCAGGTGGCTGTCTATGGAATACCCCTTGCTCCTCGACTCCTGCGTCGTCGGGCTGTGCACAGGCTTGACTGATGTGAAGTATCTCTGACAGAATTTTTTTTTTTTTTTCGTTTTTTCCCCCATCAAGTTGGATCCAAAATCGTCTGCTGCATCGCTGATAAGAGTCAGCCCTAAAAAAAGATTCTACTAAATAGCCTACATACAGTTTCACCAATATTTTCGGGAAAAAAAATTATTTGGTAAAAACATTTACAAAATAGGATTCTAACCTTTTACACAAAAGTATGTTATTGTGAAAGTAAACAAACTACCTTAGGATTGTATAAGAACAAAATTAGTTAAATTTACAGAAAAAAAACCCTAAACGACTCTACTTTCTAATTTGTTTAACAAAGTACATGAGCTTTTATTTCCCTCAATTTAACATTTTTAGCGTTTTACGTTGTACCGCAGACCTCTCCACTTTACCATAATCTCTCTATATGAGGACACAAACGGAAATTCAACGTGACAAAAAAAAAGGCATGTGTTTGGTCAAAGAAAGCTCGGACAGCAACAAAATGTAGCCGGACATATTATGACGGAAGTGGATATTCGGAAACTGGTCCAAGATTCACATCTGGAGGATTCAAATACGTGATTTAATTTGGAGGATAGCCGCGAAGGACAAGGCATTTTCTGACCAAGGAGATCACCTCTCATTTTAAATGTATTTTGTGATTTGAGCGTTTTGTGTTTGTGTGTGTTGGAAATTAAAATGTCGCAATTTGTAACTTGCTACTAAACAATACTTTTTCTGTCCGTCTTATATTAGTGTTATTGTCTAATAAGCTATCTTAGCAAAAACATCACATTGCATCTAAAATTGACTCCACCTGATACCTCAAAGCACCGCAAAGGTTTCACAGTCTTTTCAGTCATATAAAACAATAATTTTTATACAACTAGATTTGTTTGACTTCATATGCTTGGTCTAGTGGTGAGAGTTCCTGGCTACAGATCCAAGAGTACCGGGTTCGAGCCCCAGTGCGTACAGGTTTTTCTGTGAAACAGTAGGTCCGGAAAGGGGGCAAACTCATCCACGCGAGGAACAAACGAGGAACTAGTTAATTGCAAAAAAAAGTAGTGGATCTGGTCTACAAAACTGAGATTAACGGCTGGAGGGCTCCTTGTGCTGATCACATGATACCCTTTATCCACAGAAGCTGGTGCTATCCTCGCCAGCAGATGGTGGCCACTCGGTCAGTATGGCTTCAATTGCAGGCTGACGCCATGAAGTTTTTGTGTTTGTCCCTTTGGGTGGATTATCATCAATAACTATAAAATAACACTAATGATACAATGGATTAAATAACCACGCTATTATAGCTAGCTCCAGTTATAGTCGTATCTAAGTATTGTAATATTTTAATTTAAAAATGACACTTGGACACGGGAATCGAACCCGAGCACCTTGGCCTAGTACGCCAATATTATACCCACTGAGCTATCCTGGAATCTCCCCGTGCCCAGGGTTATTCTTCACTCATATTTTAAGGCAGAGTCTGTGATGGACGTGCGGAAATCGTCTGCAACATAATGGGTGATCAATTAAGATCACGAGATAAGTGATCTTAATTGATCACTCATTATATAGTTAATGATTTCAGCACGTCCATCACAGACTTTGCCTTAAAATATGAGTGAAGAATGGCCCTGATGATACAGTAGAATGTTGACCGCAAAGAATCGAAAGTTTGTGTTTTCTAAAAGGTCCATTCCATCATAATCCTGCTATAGTCATACTTGAAAAATCAACCGCCCCGTGGTGTAGTTGTCAGTGCACCTGGCTACGAGCCTATGGATCTCATGTTCGATTCCCGGCTGATACCTTAGGTATTTTACCCGAAAGGGTGTTTATCCCAACGGTCACCAAGGTTTGGTTGGTTAGGCTTAAGTTGGGTTTAAGTGTTTCCACTGGTTCCTCATACTCACTATCACCCTCATACTCACTATCATTATCATACTCACTATCACTCTCATACTCACTATCACCCTCATACTCTCTATCACCCTAATACTCTCTATCACCCTCATACTCTCTATCACCCTCATACTCACTATCACCTTCATACTCACTATCACCCTCATACTCTCTATCACCCTCATACTCACTATCATTATCATACTCCCTATCACCCTCATACTCTCTATCACCCTCATACTCACTATCACTCTCATACTCTCTATCACCCTCATACTCACTATCACCTTCATACTCACTATCACCTTCATACTCACTATCACCCTCATACTCTCTATCACCCTCATACTCACTATCATTATCATACTCCCTATCACCCTCATACTCACTATCACCCTCATACTCTCTATCACCCTCATACTCACTATCACCATCACCTCATTTCATCGAGGCATGTAAAGAGCCTCCACGGAAAGGATGTACTATTGGTACATTTGGGTGTCCCCTGGACAACGGCACATTAGTACTGGATAATATTTCCACCACTGGACTACGAGTGCTGTAACCCAGACGCGAAATATTATCATATTACTTTGAAATTAAGTATCTTGATAGTCAAACACATCTGGGCTCAAGCCAAAAACTGTAATCAAAACTCTCCACAACCACATGAACGGGCTGGTAACAAAAAAGGGGGAAAGAGTGAGGAGGGGGTAAATAATCCTATAGGCGCTCCCCCCACCCCACCACCACCCCACAACATTCCTCGTTCAACGTTCCTTTTTCCTCCATCATTCAGCCGAAGAGCTAAATGAGTTGTCACTCATTAATTGAGTAATTAATTTAACTTTCCAGCTGACAGGTTAATTTATCGTATGATTGCAGCAGCACAGCAGTCCCCCCCCTTCTCTCCCTCCCCTCCAAGCACCGGTGTGGAAACCCCCCCAACATCCCCCCAACTACCCCACTCTCCATTCCACACGCTACAGAACACAGCAAACAATAGCGTATCTATAAAGTCTTACAATTAAATATTTCTTCTATTAATTTTTTTATCCCTTTCTTTCTTTCTGACTAAACAATTATTTTTAATTATGATTGAAATCGTTAGTAAGACGTATGCTGGTATTACTCAACAAGGGGTGCTAAAGGGGGTGAATAGAACGGGGTGAGGGGGGATAATTAATGAAAAGAACAAAGTACGAAATCATTTTGCTAAAAATCATATTGTTTGAGCGTTAATTTAGTTTTATGTGAGAGTTCTATTTTTTTAAATATATTTTCGTGTCTGTAAAAAGAACAATAATTTTACCGGTTGTTCTCTATGGTTTTGAAACATGGTCTCTTACCTTACATGACGGGGGGAAATGTAGGGTGTTCGAAAACAAGGTGCTTAGGAAGGTATTTGGTACAAAAAGGGATGAGGCTACTGGGAGTGGAGTTATATACCTTTTACTCGTCACAAGATATTGTTAGAATAATCAAGTCTCGTAGATTACGGTGGACAGGACATGCAGCATGAAGGGAAAATCTAGAACCTTGTTCAGGATATTGACTGGCAAATCCAATGGGAAGATACCATTTTGAAGACATAGACGCAAATGGGAGGGTAACACTAGAATAGTGGATAGACCTAGCTCAAGATAGGGATAAGATACTATGAGGTGGGCTGGATGGAACTAGCTCAAGATAGGAATAGGGTGTGATGAGGGTGACTGGATAGAACTAGCTCAAGATAGGAATAGGGTGTGATGATGTGGACTAGATAGAACTAGCTCATGATAGGAATAGGGTGCAATGAGGGAAACTAAGTTGAACTAGTTCAAGATAAGAATAGGGTGTGATGAGGGGGACTGAGCTGAATCAATTTGAAAGAGGACTAGGGTGTAATGAGGTGGACTGGATAGAACTAGCTCGAGATAAGAATAGGATGTGATGAGTTGAACTGGATAGAGCTAGTTCAATATAGGAATAGGTGGCGTACTTCTGTAAGTGTGTCAATGAACTTTCGAGTTTCTAATGCTATAGAAATGTGGGATACTACGCTCATGGCGGGAAATACGATCACGTTCAACTACTACTAAAACAGGACTCGAACTAGACTTTTCGAGTACTCACTCACTCCTAGTAATAATAATAGTTTAGAAATAATGTATACTTATTTATCATGTTAAAAAAAAGAGTAGTTGGTTAAATAATCAGGTACTTTCTTACATATATGATTACTATTTCAGATAACTGCCAGCACCAGCATTTATAGCAATCAGGCCAAAGGACAGGGCTCGTATCTCGGTTGGATGGATATTTGTTTTCCTTAACCCCTCACTCCCCGTTAAATTGATTCATACTTTTCTTTTTATATGCAAGTGCTCTTATATTTCATAAATCTAATTATCCTTCTCTTCCTACGCACTTAGTTAGTCCAAGTAGCGGACAACCCACACGGGACCTCCATGCCCCCGTACACCCCCTCCCCCCCCCCCCCAACAATGGAGCTGGTTTTGCAGACAGCGAGTATCTTAACTGTTGTCTGCAAACCTGCCTCATCACAGAGTTCCACCCTGTATAACATCTCCACGCCCTGGGTCAAGGTGACTACAATGTAACTCAGGCAAGTTGAGAGCAGATCAGAATCACTGGCGATGGTGATCACACTGTGACTCAATCAGGTTGAGAGCAGACAAGAGTCACCGGTGATGTGTGACTACACTGTGACTCAGGCAAGTTGAGAGCAGACAGGAGTCACCGGTGATGTGTGACTACACTGTGACTCAAGCAAGTTGAGAGCAGACAAGAGTCACTGGTGATGTGTGACTACACTGTGACTCAGACAGGCTGAGAGCAGACAGGATTCACTGGTGATGCGTGACTACACTGCGACTCAAGCAAGTTGAGAGCAGATAGTCACCCGTCCCAATCGCCTTGCAATTATACTTCCTCTCAATTGTATCGTCCTCATTCCTAGCCCAATTATTGTAAATACTTACTCTAGCTGTTCAGATGAGTACTAAGATTTGGTTGTTGCATACCACTCTGGGACTGGCTCGGGATCCTCTTCTCGACGTATCTTGCATGTGGTCATACCACTCTAGGACTAGCCAAATATCCTCCTCTCAACGTATCCCGTATGTGGTTGTCTAGGTGGAATAGTGGATAGTATTGTCTTACCTCCATCGGGAGGATGATTGGTTCGAGTCCTGACTGGTCGTGTGGGTGTGGGGTCGTGAGCCGCTCTCTGAACAACAAACTCCTTGCAATGGACGGTACAATGCAACTCGGTCATAGAGTGAGCTCACAACATTCATTGTGGTCATTAGAGATGTGTGTTTGTGTGTTTTCTACCGTTACACTGGGGCAAATAACCAGATAGGTGTCACCCGTGCACTGTAGTCACTAGAGATGTGTGTGTGTGTTTGTGTGTTTTCTACCCAGTGGCGTATGGGGAATATTTTTATAGGGTAAGCTATCAAGATTTTTTAAATGTGAAGATTAAATTTTATGTTAAATATATTAAGGTACTTACCTTATTTCTAATTGAGCTGTATTTTTCTTTTCTTCTTAGCAAATCTCTCAATCACGAGATCGTAAAACTGCGGATTTTTCCTTAATTGTTGTAGAAGACCTTTTTCAATGGATAGCACTGACAAGTCTGTGAGCCTTTCTTGGCCTTGTGAATTGCGTGCATAATTTTTTATTATTTTTAATGCTGAGAAACTTCTCTCAACGGAAGCACTTGTTGTCGGGATGGTTACAATAAGTTCACACAGTTTTACCACTTAACCTTATGGTCTATGTAGATCATTTGATTTAATAAAAATAAGCAAATCACTGACATTTTTGTGACGCAAATTCTATGAAATGAAGGTGACTACAAGCTGTGATCTTAAAGAAGGGAAACCAAACATACCACCATAGCTGTCTTTTAAGCTCTGAAAAGCCATTTGGGGGAAACTGCGTTTGTATTGTTCAAAATTATTTACACGTATGAGTTCTAAAAACATAATGAATCCAAGTTTTTGAACTTATCACTTAGCTGTATTATAAGTGTGTCCAAAATCTCACAGTATAGGCGTTTGTAATATATTTTTACAGCAAAGGTGTCAGAATTTCTTGGACTTTTTTTTTTCAGGCTCATTCACGTCCGACTCTTCGTTGGATTTTGTCCAGATTCTCTCAAATTCTTCACGCTTGTTTTTCAATTGATCTTGAAATTCCTTTACTTTGTTTATGCAATAACCGATGTCATTCATTTTAGCTTGCAATATATCAAATAATCTCTCAGTAAGAGGGAAAATATCAATCAATGTATTTAGTAGAAAATTAAAATTGAAATCATGCATCGATACTTCACATCCAAGGGCAGGAATGTACGCTTCTTGATCCCATTTTTCCTCTGGATCTGTATTCTTTCCAAACAACGAACTTAGTTGATTCCTATACTCGTAAACAGTTTCAACCAATCTATAATTATAATTCCAACGTGTAGAAGCTACTCTTGGAAGCCTTTTCTTCATTTCTTCATCCAGAGCTCGTGTTTTTTTGGTTGATTTTGAAAAAAATTATGCCAGGCCATTCAAACTAAGAAAAAAAATTCTGCCGTCTTTGATAAGGGACACGCCCTGCGACAATACAAGATTTATCCGGTGAGTGAAGCAGTGTACAAAAATTGCATTCGGAAATGTATCTCTTACTTTGGACTGCAATCCATTAAATTGCCCAGCCATGACCGCAGCCCCGTCGTAGCTTTATGCAATCAGCTTTTGTTCACAACCATACTCCTGTATCAATTTTACAACATAGATTGTATATTTCTTTCGTTGTTCTGTCATCAGAAATATTTCTGAAGCCCAAAAATCTCTCGTGTACCTGTCTATCTTGAGTAACATAGCGAAAGACAGAAGACAATTGGGAAAAATCATTTACATCTGTTGTTTCATCCAGTGTGATGGAAACAAAATTGGTTTCATTGATCTATTTTTTATATAATAGACAGTAACACGTTTGAAAGGGCATTTATCAAATAATTTTGAATCAAATTCGATAGTCCCGTAAATATAGATAAGTGTTCTAAATGGTTCTGCAATTTTTCATCATACTCACATAAAAGATTCACTAGTTCAACGTAATTACCTTTATTGAAAGAATCACTCGTTTCGTCGTGGCCTATAAATGCCAGTTCTTGCCGTGCTAAAAAAAAAAAACTACATCAATGAATCGCTTCATAATTTCTCTATTCTTCCTAAATAAGTTCATTGTGCTGCGAATCCCGTATTTTTTTCTGTTCATCGAGCATTAGATAAATTCTAGTTTTACCAAACGTTCTTTCAGCAATCATGACTTGTAAATGATTTTAGGACAAACTGTGTTTTTTAATGGCTTTGTGTATGTTGGCCATGTCATTGTAACAAGTACTGTTCCAAACACACTTTGTAATTTGAAAAAAAGAAGACAAGACCAACAGTATAGCTTTTGTACATGAGGACATCCCGTCAACCATTCATTATTATTGAACAAATGTGAGCTGAAACGCCTTAAACATGATTTTACTTTTGTACTAATGTTCAGTTCAGGTGTAGGTCTACCACATCGTATTATTTGTTTTTTCTTCTCGAAAGTACATGAAGCAAAGTTATGTTTTAAAGTGTTACCTAACGAAGGTGATAGCGGGACCTTTGATAAATTTAAAAGTTGATCAGGGACCTAAAAAGGTTGCCGAGCCCTGTCCTATAAGATCATTCCCATAGAAATTTAACTGTACATACCTACACATGTTTTTCTCCCCTCTTGTTTAGAGTGATATGAAAACAATATTTACAGATCACATCCACTTTCTAGAGCCACCCTCAGCCTTCTTAGAACACGAGTAATTAGTTTTCACCGTCCGTGGCATTAAACCACGTGACCACCGATGCGGGTCGGGAAGTAATCTCCATACTTAAAACATTATGTTCGTTAGCCGGGCGATATATTTTTTTTTTCAGTGTTCATTTGATACATCCTCAAAAAATGAATACGATCCATTCATGAGATTAATATTAATTTATGTACGGGGAGAGCCCGAAAGTAAAACAAGTGAGTGAACGGATGAGATGCCAGCGGAACGGAAGGATTTGAATATTCGTAGCGCGGGTAACAATGGATGAGATGTAGCATGGCTGATAAACCATGAGACTTTGGGGCCGATGTGAAGGAAAATGATCGTAGCGATACAATCAGCTCCACTGTAAACCCTCGCCATCATCTGATTGGGTGGCCACTGAGATACTGGTAAATAATAGCAGTGGTAGAACGACATGTCCCCGGGCTTCGAGTCTCAGCTACAGGTGTCACTTTTTATTCTTACTTACTTACTATATAGCCTAGCATTAGGAACGCGTAAGTTCATTGCCGCACTTAAATAAGTACGCTACCTATCCTCATCCTGAGCTAGTTCTATCCAGTCCACCTCATTACAACCTATTTCATAAGTCTTCCCAATCTAGTCTCTTCCCATTGAGTTTGACATTCTGTACCCTGAACATCGTTCTAGAATCTTCTATTCGCGCTGCAGGTCCTGCCCACCGTAATTTGCGAGATTTGATTGCTCTGATAACGTCTGGTGATGAATACAGGGTAAGTAACTCATCATCATTTAATCACCTCCATTCGCCACTATCATAATCCCTTTTTGGATAAAATATTTTCCAAAGTACTTTGTTTTTCTAACACCCTAACTTTCTTCTCGTCTTCTAAGGTAAAAGATCAAGCTTCACAACCATAAAGAACAACTATTTAAATTATTATTGTGTGCATTCTGAGTTTCTACTCTATTAATTTAAAAAATCAAATCAGATGAGTAGTAAGACAATAAGTGAAGGAAATTTGTAAGGTCCATCCCCATAAGTTTACCTGAAGTCTATCGGCAAAATATCAATCACGTTTCCAAACACACTTTCAAGTAAACCTCCACGTAAACTATTTTTTTTTTCTTTTTTACAATGAACAATTTATTTTTAAGCAATCAGGTCTTTTAATATGACATTCTGGTGAAGAAATGATCAGAGCATAGGCATTAGAAACCTGGCTATCCGGTTTTATGTGCTGAATTCTCTATTATCCGGTATCTTCTACTGACCGTTACTTAATTCAATTATAGCCTCCAAGCGTAATGGCATCAGTTCGCCACCTTAGCTCAGTCGGTAGCTTGTCTGCTTACTGAGCCTAACGGTCCCGGGTTCGAATCCTGGCATAGCTAAAAAATTGATCATTGGTGAAATGTGATAAAATATCTGTTGGGAGGTTGGGTGCTGCATCTGTTCTAGATCTAAGCTAGATTATAAATCGTGTGCGGAGTTGGTTCAGAAAGTACAGGTTAAATAGTTTAAATAAGATATATAGAACGTACTGATATAGCAAATTCGATTAATTGTTTGGAGACAGCTAAGTTACAAACCCCGGTCAGGCTGCTATTTTTCTATATACATACATCATTATTATCATTAGGGCTGGTTGCATAAACTATAATCATTGGCTTGATCAAAGATCAAAATATAAATTGATTTCCAATCAGTATCTCAAGCCTCATTTTCAGTTGCACCATTAACAATCAGAAGGTGATTGACAATCGAATCTCTAGTCTTGTTTTCTTATTTCTTTATTTAGCACCACGTCATATTACCAATTAGGGTTACACGCTTAAGTACTAATTACGCTAAGGGCTTAGGAATTGGGAAGGTTGAATATAGAGGAAGTGAACCCGCAGTCACGTGGAGGGAGAGTAGAAAACTGTTCAGAAAAAACCATCCCCAATTCACCCAAACGAGATTCGAACCTTGATCTCCCCGTCCTCGGCAGTCTAGCTCAACACAAAACTAGCGCGTTAGCTAACTACGTCACCGAGGCTGGTTCTGGTCTAGTTTACCATCCAATTCTCCCCCTTCGACTGTTTTAATCTTGTTGATAGGAGACATAACCTTTAAGTTTTAAAACTGAATTAGTTATTGTTTCCTTTTTTTTAGGGATTAATAAAAATAAGGTGTGTGTGTGTGTTTCATACTGTTCGGGGTATATGCACTTACGCTAATGGATGATTGTGAGATGAAATGAAGGACCTATAGTTTAACGTGATATCCGAACCACGGTGGAGGCCTGGTATTCACAAGTTGTGATTAATACACGTCTTTTCAGAGGTGAAGGAAGGGTTTGGCAATCAGATAAATCCATGCCGGGACAGAGGATTGAACCCCGGATCCCCAGCACAGAAGCCCGACACCTTACCCCTAAACCACCAGGTCACCCATAGTTTCAGTTATATTATAGTATTAAAACAGCCAAACATACATTATTTTAAATAAGCATAGTAATGACGTCAACTGGACATTGGTGTGGATTTTAAAGGTTTATTTACTATGGCCATGTTGAGAGGATGAGTGTGAATCCAGTGACGAAGAAAATATATGAAGGTAGAGTATGTGGATCAAAATGAAGGTGTAGGCCATGTAAAATGTGGATAAATGTGGTAGATAAATATGTTAAAAAGAGAAACGTTAAGAGTTTTAAGACTAAAAGAGCATGTATGACTCAGTGTATGGATGTTGTTGAAGCGAAGGGAGTATACAAGGATAGGGAAGTTTGGATAAAATAAAGTACGGAGTTGTTTTTGGAGCTATATGCACAGTTTCTTGCCTACTCCATAAGCGAATGGCGTGATTATGTGTGTATTTATGTATGTATGTATGTATGTATGTATGTATGTATGTATGTATGTATGTATTTATGTATGTATGTGTGTATGCGTGTGTATGTATGTGTATATGTGTAAGCCTATGTATGTATGTATATGTATGTATGTATATATGTATGTATGTGTGTATGTGTGTATGCGTGTGTATGTATGTGTATATGTGTAAGCCTATGTATGTATATGTATGTATGTATATATGTATGTATGTATGTATGTATGTATGTGTGTGTGTGTGTATGTGTGTATGTGTGTATGCGTGTGTATGTATGTGTATATGTGTAAGCCTATGTATGTATATGTATGTACTATTAAAAGTTCCAAAATGTGACCTGATTTGAAAAAACTTAGTTTATTTTCCATAAAGCTTTCTGTATTTAACTCGCTGGCTTGTGTACTGAGTAACGTCACAATCTCAGCCAATCAGATGTATTTCTCCATCTGGCGCTACCTACTGTTCTCTTTTGGTCTAGACTGAGTACATTTTATCGGGTATATCTATTAATATCACTACCAAAGGCACGTACTCAAAATGTATCTATAAATATTAGGAAGCCTTGACTACTATAGCCCAAATATAAAGTGTTTTCATCATAGCCAAACTTAGGTATAAACTTAGGTCATTTCACAATCAGCCTTTCAAAATACAACACTTTTTAACTGTCCTACCATGTTTGTTTTACTTGTTTATTTGACCAAATATTTGTTTAGGTGAGCGGAGATTCCATTTGTTACAATCTAACATTTCTTAATCTTGGATCAAACTGATTGGCAACCCACTGATTGAAGAGTCGATATGATTGTTACTCCCCCCCCAAACCGTGGGCTTACGTGTCATTATGGCTTAGTAGAAAGGGTAGATAGCGCTATATAATTGTGGGGTTCTTTTTAATCTTGTTCATTGAAATAGATTGGTTGCTATAAGAGCGTATAGATGTGATGCAGGTTTTAGAACTAATTAAAAGGGTTTAGAAAAGGGTCCTTGTTCTATCTAGGTCCCTACTCAACAATCCGCCAAACTGAACAGGGACTCAAGCTGTAGGATATTCTTCCCACAAGTTACTGTAACTCGGTAGCTGAGTATGTAGAGCATTTCGAAGTAGCCCCTTAATAACTGGCGTCCATTCCGGCCCCCTTTCTCCTTGATAGGTCTAAAAACTCGCTGTTATATATCATAAAAAGAGGGGTGTTTCACCTGAGTTACTGGTTTTGCTAATACTCTGTGTTATGCTAATTGGCAAAACAATCTCCGTTATGCTATTTGGCAAAACAATATATGGTCCTTTTAATGACCTAGTACGAATACGCAACTGCTAACTCAGGATGATTGACAGTAGATGTACTTAGGCTTACGTCATCCTTGCATTCTCTAGAGTCTAGATTACCTAAGGCTGCAAGCTACGACAGTAATAGTTAGTGCAACCAACCCTTTATCTATCTCTTGGGGACCTCTGACGTAATGACAGGCTAATAACAAACAATCCACCTGTACCTGCGACCGCTTTTTCTTGTATTCACTCCCTCTCACACGTGTTTTTAGCGGTGGCGGAAGAAATGAATCTAAACGAAATATTTCTCGTTCAGTAAACAGATACATACACGGAGTAATTACACACTTCCTCTTCAAATCTCTTTTCACGGCACACTGGAACAACAACTGATTATGTTCGTGGTTTACTCTCACACTTGTCCTTGGATGAGTGGTTAGAAGGATGGACACGCAAGTCTAGGAGCCCTCACCTCCCCCAGTTCGATTCCAGGAGGGTGCTGCTCTTTGTTTAGAGTGAAACGACATTTTATTTCGAAAGCAATTTCTTGATTTCCTCGCCAACATATCTTTTATAAATATAATAGAAAAATCAATTTGATGAAGTTTAGAAATTTTCAATAAAGAAGCCGGAATTTAAAGAAAATTGTTTCTACAGATTCAAATTTTAATTTTTAAATTAAAGTTAATACATTATATCAGTGAGTAGAACAACCCCGTGCATTTTTTTTTTATTAAGTTAGTTTCAAACTTAATATGAAAAATAAAAATGTAGAGTTAAACAGTTCTTGCACGGAGATTCTACTTGTGTTAACCTCATTTAGCCCTGTAATTTATTTTCCTTCAAACCCTCCTTCCCCCCTTTTCCTCTGGTATCATCTGCCCCTGGTTTTCAGCCATGAACGTACAATAGTCTTATCAGGGGGGCCCGTCTATAACAATCTGTTATGCGTTTTTAACAGATATTAAGAGTTTTAATAACCGGAGTACAAGTAAGGAATCGCTTCCTCCTTAACAAATCAACCACAGGGGAGAAAAACTACTTAAGGCGCTAGATTGGCCGAAAAGATACTCCTAAACGTCAGAAACTAATTACCGGGTAGAGCTATCTGGCAGTGAGCTAAAAAAAACCGCGGCGGATACAGGAGGGACAACAGCCCCCCCCCCCCCCCCCTCCTCCATAGAAAACAATCAAAAATATTGAAATCAATAACCTTAATGTTGTAAATAATGACTAACACCTCCCTCGCCCTATCTTTTACATGACCTAATAATAATAATAATAATAATAATAATATTTAGCACCGCGTCTTACTACCCGTTCGGGTTATACGCTTAAGTACTAATTACGCTAATGGATTAGGAATTGGGAGGGTTGAATTTAGAGGAAGTGAACCCGCATTTTCGTGGAGGGAGAGTGGAAAACCATTTAGGAACCCCCCCCCCCCCAGTTCACCCGACCGAGATTCGAACCTCGATCTCCCCATCCTCGGTGGTCTAGCTCAACACGACTAGCGCGTTAGCCAACTACGCCACCGAGGTGGGTTTACATGACCTAATCAATAACTATTCCATCTTAGTTCTAATGGTCAGAAAAGTAAGTGGCTTAAAACCAAAACCCTCCTCTGGTTATATTATTAAGTTTAGTTTGGTAACCAAGTATTTGTATTAAGATACATATTTTTTTATATTACTGCTAAAACATATTAGGTACATTTTCATTATTTTCATTGTGTTACAAATTTATTAATCTAATTTTTTTTCTTACAAGCCTTCTTTTTATTATTATAATTGTAAGTTAAAATTATTTTCATAAGTTAGCAATATTATTACTATTATTAAAATTATTAAATTTATAGGCTACTTGATGTGGCCTTATGAAAACAAACTCGCCACCCTCCCCCCCGACGATAGGAACTGGATCCGCCCTTGAAAACAAACAGGGGAGTAGGAAAATACAAATGACCATACAATTTATGTTGTGATCCTCCTATTAATTAATATGCAGTAAACTACTGACTAACCGTAATTGAGCTTTCCGTTCACGGTTCTTAAAAATATTACCGTATACAGTCATATGTTTTCGATAAAAGAAGCGGGCCTAACTCACCGGTAAACGTGGTACTGTGAAGGTACATGTCTACGTCACAACCACAAACCCTACAACTAGCAACTTCCCCTATAGTCCTGCTGTCGACTCTTACACCAGTCGCTGCTCATTCTACGACGAATTTCAGGAGCTCCTCTCACACAACCTTCAGTGTATTTTAATGTCCCCTTATGTACAATTTATATTTAAAAACCACTACTGTTTCCAACCTGTGGCCTGGGTCAGTTTTTTTTCTCCATCCAAGCCATATTTTCCATTGCCGGCTTGCTAGGCCTGTCCTATACCCTGTCCAGGGTAAGGAAGGAACGTCGAAAAGGCAGACCTGACAAATACGGAATAAAAATCGTCACGCTCTGTGATTCTCAAACATTCTACTTCATGTCAGGGATGCCTTACATTGGTAAAGCAACACCCAATGGAGATATGCCGTTGGCGGATTATTTTGTACTAAATTTGACTGAATGTATTCAGGGGACAAACCACAAAGTGAATGTAGACAATTGGTTTACATCTATACCTTTATTCAAATCGATCCAAGAAAAGAAGCTGACCATGATCGGGACACTAAGAAAAAACAAAAGGAAAGTTCCAATTGAAATGATTCAAACAAAAGGACGCAAGATCAACACATCTGTTTTTGTTTCAACTCCCATGATAAGCTACACTTCACGTCCTACTATTCTAAAATGGGGGAAATTGTTCTATTAATTTCATTAATGCATGAAGGAAAGGTCATATCTACTGAAACAAAAAAAAAAAGCCATTGGTAATTGAGTTTTACAACTCAACGAAAGGAGTCAACACATTCGACCAAATGTGCCCCAGTTTTACTTGCAGCATAAAAACCCGTCGGTGGCCACTTCGGGTATTTTTTTGGCATGCTTGATTCTAGTGGGGTAAACTCCTACGTGGTTTCTACCATCAACCTGACATCAACGAGACAGAAGAAACGCGACCGATTCGAATTCTTGATGGATTTAGGTATGGCATCAGTTTAAGCCTTTCATGCAACAACAGATTCACATCCTTCAAATGAAAACCTCAGTTACAAATGAACTAAGAAGTGTTCTAAAAATAGAAAATGAAACTACCAATATGGCCACAAATAACAAAGCTCGTCTATCAGCTAAGCAAGGAAGATGCAAACACTGCCCGGCTAAGCTCGACAGTAAGTATGCAGTATTCTGTCAGAAATACAGAAACTTCGTTTGCAATGACCATCGCAGCATTCATTACTTGTGCTTTTTGTTTCAAGTAGTAAATGAAAGATAATTGTACTTTGTGTTTTATAACCTTAAACGTTATACAATTTCATTTGTTAACGTTCTGTGAAAACTTTGAGGCACTAAAAACTTTTTTGAAAAATATGACAGTAGGTCTATATTTATATGTTTTTAAGAACATGTTTTTTTTACTTTAATTTGGATTAGCATTTGTTTTATATTAAAAAAGGTATTAATTCATTTACTACTATGACTCACAACCTTTACAATGTAACTAATGGCTTTAATTTAAGTAAAAAAAAAAAGTGGGTGACTTTTCACCCGGAGTAGTATTAAGGTAAGAAAAATATGAGAAGCATTCTAGGATTAGAAAAACTTTTTTTGATCAAATATCTCTCCAGTAGAAACATAGAGTTTAATTTTCTTCACATGGTGATATCAACAGTTGTTGATTATCTGTCAAGGGTGTCCTGGAATCCAATGAGAACTTTTTCTCTTCATTCAAAAAGTTTATCATCTAATACCTCTATGCTCATGATAGATATTCAACAACTGTTGATATCACCATGTAAAGAAAATTAAACTACATGTTTCTAATGGAACAATATTTGATTTAATTTGGCCAAACATTTTTTTTCCATAAAAACTGCAAAACACATACTCTTCCTTGCGACCCCTTCCATCCCACCTTAAGAGAGGGAATATTTTTTTTTAAAAGAAATGTTTGTCTCCATGGTCACAGATCTACTCCCCATTCGGGCTATATTCATTCAATTACACTAGTATAGTAGGGATGAGGAATTTAGAATTAGATGAAGCATACCCCACATTTACGTGGATAATAAAAATCCATATCAGTACTCCCGCCCAGAGCTCTAACCCTGACAAGACGAGCCTGACGCCTTTGTTCGCGTGACCACGGATGACCGATAATACCAATGGATGCCTGCTCTAAACCAAATTTCATTGCAGCACACGACTTCAAATTAACTTCACTTAGAACTGCGACTCTCAATATTTAATAGACTTGGGTCTTCCATCCACTTAGCAAACTAATGTGAGTGCATTTTAGCTATCCTTTTCATCCCAAGCCGTAAAATTAAGTTCTTGATAGCTCCTTTGTTAAACTTTTGTTTAAGTTTTAGCAGCTAATTTTAGCATCTTACAAATTTAATGGGTGGGTAAAAGAACAAAATAATAGGCCTACTTAACTTTATGTTAATCATTTATTGATCTCGACCTAGGCTGTCCTGGATTTGTATCCCACTCCCCTTACCACTCAACTACCATGGTCCCACCCCTTACCACTCAACTACCAAGATCCTACCCCTTACCACTCAACCACCATGACTCACCCCTTACCCCTCAACCACCAAGACTAACCGGTCTCAGCTGTAGAGAGCACATATGTCGCTCTGCTCCTGAGCCCAGCAATTATTTGCATACAATATAGACTCACCGTTCTGCTGGTTTCACCCACTTCTCAGACCATGTGAGAATGTGTTTGAATGAATGGCTGGATGAATGATGTGTATGTGTGTGTGTGAACATGAACGTGAACATATGTGACGTCATCGAACACGTGTGAGGAGCAGTGAAGGTGTGTAGGGGAGAGCGGGGAATCCCGCACAGTTGGACAATACCGCACACCCTTAAACAGCTCACTTTGTTCACTGTGGAAAAATACCTACCATGGCATACTCTAGCGGCTTATAGGGTGAACTAAATAGTGGAAGCTCAGAACACCAGTGGCCTTTGTTTCTGTGTAATCATTGTTTTTATAGTTTTATTCATTTGCTTACTACTTTCAATAGTATTTCATTAAAGGTAAGTCCATTTGGATGTATATCTACTATTTTTTCATAAGCATCTACAAATAGAGCTTGTTTTTAACAATAAGTCTACACCAGTAAATATTCCTTCTAAATAACACAATATTTGTTGAAGAGGTAGAAAATGACGAAACGTGTTGTGGGGTAATCCCGCACGTTTAGAGAGGGCATTCCCGCACAGTGTGCGGTATAACCCCCCTCTTTTTTCTTACGGCAGAAACAATTATTTTTATATTCCCTAAACCTACGCGTAAGCATAAAATTTAAAAGTAAAGAATTTAACTAAAATTGAACACTAATGTATTTATACTCTGTGTGGCATCTTTAGAATATTTAAAGTGTTTATTTAAGCATAGTTCGGAATCTTGATATTATATTATACCAAACTAGTGTAACAATCACGATGAATTGAAAATTGAACAAGTATTGACATTTAAAGTGGAAATTGTTTTGATTCTTTAATATAGTTATTTTCAATTATTGAAGACCTGAAAATTTGAACCAGACAAAGCCCAAAAACTAAATATACAAAATGAACTTAATTTACAAAACAACATCATGCAATAAAAAAAACTTGTATTATTAAAATACATAAAAAACGAACCCATATCTTAGAAACATATTTTTTTTCTGGATTCTTTATAGTTTTTTTTGAGGTATTTAACGTGCACTTTCTGAACCAAGTGATTATATTATCACACAACAGATTTCTACAAGAGAAAACATATGAGCCTTCAAATTTTGCTGGAAAGGTAGGCTACTTTCACATACTTTCCAGGGCTCTTTTACATACTACAATTGAAATGGGATCAACGGCTTTGCTTCCCCTCCGAAGGAAGTTGTGCTACAAAATTTTATTGATCATTAAAACTCTGCCCACCTCATCTGGGTTTGAACCCACGAACATTGGATCCTGAGGTGAGCTCTTTACCTCAAGACCATCGAGAATTTTTACTGTAGAATTGATTTATATCAGTTTCATGATATTGATATTTACTTGATTTTCATTCTCAGGTTTTCAATTGTATTTTTATTAATAATTATTGGTCTGCATATGTAATTTGTAATACAACACAAGAGTTTATAGAATAGCAATCTATATATTTTTTAAAACAAAACAATTTATATTTTACTATATTTTAGATGCCGAGAAAGAGACAAAGGAAAACAGATAAAGCGAAATGGACTGGAGACGTGATGAAAGAAGCCTTAAAAGCAATGACTGAAGGTGGAAAACTGAGAGCAGTATCCAGGGCATATGGAATTCCTGTTTCTACTCTAAAGGATAGATTTAAGTCTGGTCAGTCACAAGAGGCACGTTTAGGAAGAAAAGCTACCTTTTCTGATGAACAAGAAAAAGAACTGGTTAAACATATCATTATGATGGCTAAAATATTTAATGGAATATCACCCATTGAGCTTCGAAAAATTGCTTTTGAATTTGCAAGTAGAAATAACATACAACACAATTTCAACACCACCTTAAGAACTGCTGGTAAAGACTGGCTCAGCGGGTTTCTACGGCGAAATCAAGAAATCAGCCTTCGGAAACCAGAGGCAACAAGCGTGAGTCGAATTCTAGGTTTCAATAAGGATGCTGTGCAAAAGTTTTTCTCAAATTTGGAAGGAGTAATGGAAAAACACAAGTTCCCTGGCTCGAGAATCTATAATATGGACGAAACGGGAATTTCAACTGTTATCTCCAGAAACAAAATAAAAAAAAAAGCCATAGGTTAATTGAGTGATATACAACTCAACGAAAGGAGTACAACACATTCGACCAAATGTGAGCCCCAGTTATTACTTGCAGCAATACCAACCCTCGGTGGCCACATCGGGTATTTATTTAATGGCATGCAGATGATTCTAGTTGGTTAAACACCAACGTGGTTAACAACCAAAAAAATTATTCAACCCTGCACCATCAACGAGACAGAAGAAACGCGAGCCGAGTCGAATTCTTGATGAGATTATAGGTAGGCATCCATTAAGCCTTTCAATGCAACCCCAGATTCACATCCTAACAAATAAAACCCACTCATTTACAAATGACTAAAGAAGTGTTCTAAAAATAGAAAATGAATCTACCAATATGGCCACAAATACAAAGCTCGACTATCAGCTAAGGCAGAGGAAGATGCAAACACTGCCCGGCTAACTCGTGACAGTAAAAGAATGTCATAATCAGTACAGAAATACAGAAACTTCGCTTTAGCAATGACATGCGCAGCATTCAGTTACTTGTGCGTTTTGTTTTCAAGTAGTAAATGAAGATAATTGAACTTTGTGTTTGATATCACCATAAACGTTTATACAATATCATTTGTATAACCGATCAGTGAAACTAGTAGAGGCACTAAAAACTATTAGAAAAAATATGACAGTAGTGATCTATATATTTATATGTATTTTTAAGAAACATGTTTTTTTTTACATATCTAAAATGGATAGCATTTGTTTTTATATTAAAAAAGGGTATTAATTCATTTACTACTAAAGACTCAGCAACCTTACAATTATCTGAATGGACTTTAATTTAAGTACAACAAAAAAGGTGGGTGACATTTCACCGGAGTAGAATTAAGTTAAGCCAAAATAAGAATGCATTCATAGATTAGAAAAACTTTTTGTTTAGAATCAAATATTCTACCAGAAGAAACATAGAGTTTAATTTTCTCACATGGTGATAATCAACAGTTGTTGATTAACTGTCAAGGTTCCTGGAATCCAATGGTAGAACTTTTTAATCTCATTTCCTTCAAACAGATTATCATCTAATACCTCTAAGCACATGATAGATAAATCAACACTGTGTGATATGCACCATGTAAGACAATTAAACTACATGTTTCTAATGGAACAATATTTGATTTAATTTGGCCAAACATTTTTTTTCCATAAAAACTGCAAAACACATACTCTTCCTTGCGACCCCTTCCATCCCACCTTAAGAGAGGGAATATTTTTTTTTAAAGAAATGTTTGTCTCCATGGTCACAGATCTACTCCCCATTCGGGCTATATTCATTCAATTACACTAGTATAGTAGGGATGAGGAATTTAGAATTAGATGAAGCATACCCCACATTTACGTGGATAATAAAAATCCATATCAGTACTCCCGCCCAGAGCTCTAACCCTGACAAGACGAGCCTGACGCCTTTGTTCGCGTGACCACGGATGACCGATAATACCAATGGATGCCTGCTCTAAACCAAATTTCATTGCAGCACACGACTTCAAATTAACTTCACTTAGAACTGCGACTCTCAATATTTAATAGACTTGGGTCTTCCATCCACTTAGCAAACTAATGTGAGTGCATTTTAGCTATCCTTTTCATCCCAAGCCGTAAAATTAAGTTCTTGATAGCTCCTTGTTAAACTTTTGTTTAAGTTTTAGCAGCTAATTTTAGCATCTTACAAATTTAATGGGTGGGTAAAAGAACAAAATAATAGGCCTACTTAACTTTATGTTAATCATTTATTGATCTCGACCTAGGCTGTCCTGGATTTGTATCCCACTCCCCTTACCACTCAACTACCATGGTCCCACCCCTTACCACTCAACTACCAAGATCCTACCCCTTACCACTCAACCACCATGACTCACCCCTTACCCCTCAACCACCAAGACTAACCGGTCTCAGCTGTAGAGAGCACATATGTCGCTCTGCTCCTGAGCCCAGCAATTATTTGCATACAATATAGACTCACCGTTCTGCTGGTTTCACCCACTTCTCAGACCATGTGAGAATGTGTTTGAATGAATGGCTGGATGAATGATGTGTATGTGTGTGTGTGAACATGAACGTGAACATATGTGACGTCATCGAACACGTGTGAGGAGCAGTGAAGGTGTGTAGGGGAGAGCGGGGGAATCCCGCACAGTTGGACAATACCGCACACCCTTAAACAGCTCACTTTGTTCACTGTGGAAAAATACCTACCATGGCATACTCTAGCGGCTTATAGGGTGAACTAAATAGTGGAAGCTCAGAACACCAGTGGCCTTTGTTTCTGTGTAATCATTGTTTTTATAGTTTTATTCATTTGCTTACTACTTTCAATAGTATTTCATTAAAGGTAAGTCCATTTGGATGTATATCTACTATTTTTTCATAAGCATCTACAAATAGAGCTTGTTTTTAACAATAAGTCTACACCAGTAAATATTCCTTCTAAATAACACAATATTTGTTGAAGAGGTAGAAAATGACGAAACGTGTTGTGGGGTAATCCCGCACGTTTAGAGAGGGCATTCCCGCACAGTGTGCGGTATAACCCCCCTCTTTTTTCTTACGGCAGAAACAATTATTTTTATATTCCCTAAACCTACGCGTAAGCATAAAATTTAAAAGTAAAGAATTTAACTAAAATTGAACACTAATGTATTTATACTCTGTGTGGCATCTTTAGAATATTTAAAGTGTTTATTTAAGCATAGTTCGGAATCTTGATATTATATTATACCAAACTAGTGTAACAATCACGATGAATTGAAAATTGAACAAGTATTGACATTTAAAGTGGAAATTGTTTTGATTCTTTAATATAGTTATTTTCAATTATTGAAGACCTGAAAATTTGAACCAGACAAAGCCCAAAAACTAAATATACAAAATGAACTTAATTTACAAAACAACATCATGCAATAAAAAAAACTTGTATTATTAAAATACATAAAAAACGAACCCATATCTTAGAAACATATTTTTTTTCTGGATTCTTTATAGTTTTTTTTGAGGTATTTAACGTGCACTTTCTGAACCAAGTGATTATATTATCACACAACAGATTTCTACAAGAGAAAACATATGAGCCTTCAAATTTTGCTGGAAAGGTAGGCTACTTTCACATACTTTCCAGGGCTCTTTTACATACTACAATTGAAATGGGATCAACGGCTTTGCTTCCCCTCCGAAGGAAGTTGTGCTACAAAATTTTATTGATCATTAAAACTCTGCCCACCTCATCTGGGTTTGAACCCACGAACATTGGATCCTGAGGTGAGCTCTTTACCTCAAGACCATCGAGAATTTTTACTGTAGAATTGATTTATATCAGTTTCATGATATTGATATTTACTTGATTTTCATTCTCAGGTTTTCAATTGTATTTTTATTAATAATTATTGGTCTGCATATGTAATTTGTAATACAACACAAGAGTTTATAGAATAGCAATCTATATATTTTTTAAAACAAAACAATTTATATTTTACTATATTTTAGATGCCGAGAAAGAGACAAAGGAAAACAGATAAAGCGAAATGGACTGGAGACGTGATGAAAGAAGCCTTAAAAGCAATGACTGAAGGTGGAAAACTGAGAGCAGTATCCAGGGCATATGGAATTCCTGTTTCTACTCTAAAGGATAGATTTAAGTCTGGTCAGTCACAAGAGGCACGTTTAGGAAGAAAAGCTACCTTTTCTGATGAACAAGAAAAAGAACTGGTTAAACATATCATTATGATGGCTAAAATATTTAATGGAATATCACCCATTGAGCTTCGAAAAATTGCTTTTGAATTTGCAAGTAGAAATAACATACAACACAATTTCAACACCACCTTAAGAACTGCTGGTAAAGACTGGCTCAGCGGGTTTCTACGGCGAAATCAAGAAATCAGCCTTCGGAAACCAGAGGCAACAAGCGTGAGTCGAATTCTAGGTTTCAATAAGGATGCTGTGCAAAAGTTTTTCTCAAATTTGGAAGGAGTAATGGAAAAACACAAGTTCCCTGGCTCGAGAATCTATAATATGGACGAAACGGGAATTTCAACTGTTCATACCCCACAGAAAATATTAGGACCTAAGGGGCAAAAGCAAATAGGATCAACAACAAGCTGGGAGAGAGGCAAAAATATTACCGTATGTGCTGCTATGAGTGCAAGTGGAAGCTTTGTACCCCCTATGTTTATTTTTCCTCGATTAAGGATGAGTCCTACACTCGCCAAAGGTGGTCCAGAAGAAGCTATTTATCATTGTTCTAAGAATGGCTGGATTAATGAAGAGCTGTACATTATTTGGCTCCAACATTTTGCGAAATATGTGAGACCAACCAAGAACGAACCAGTTCTATTAATCATTGATAATCATGGTACTCACAAATCACTACAGGCTTTCACATTTTGTCGAGAGAATGGAATCGTAGTCTTGACAATTCCACCTCACACATCACATAGACTCCAACCTCTGGACCTTACCTTTTTTGGTCCTCTGAAAACTGCTTATAACAGAGAGTGTGGTTTATTTCTCAAGACCTTTCCTTATGAGAAGATACGTCCTGATGATGTTGCTTCACTTTTTAATAAGGCTTTCATAAGGATAGCAACAATTGAAAAGGGTGTATCCGGTTTTTCCTCGTCAGGAATTTTTCCACTTAACCCAAACAAATTCACGGAAGAAGACTTTGCACCAGCAACAATGCCCCAAGCTGTTAATATTATCGAAGATGTTCAGGATAACGTTCAGGAAAACATAGAAAACAGTGCATGTTTCAAAACTAAAACAGTGGACACTCAACAACCATCTACTTCAAAAATAGTTTCTGTTAAAGATATTACACCCATTCTAGATTATAAACCATCAAAACAGCCCCGTTCATCAAGAATGCAAAGCTCTGTTATTTTTACAGCAACGCCCATGAAAAAAACACTCGAAGAAGCAGATTTCAAACGTAAGAATAAAACAATCCGAGAAAATGAGAAAGAAGCAAAGAAAAGGAAGAACATAAGAAAATGTGAAATACAGAAGAAATTTAGGAATAAAAACAATGAAGATTCCAAGAATGAAATTAATAATAAAAATAAAAATTTGCTTTTAGTGCGAAAAAAACTTCTCCAAGATAGCTCAGATGAAGGAGAGAATTTATCAAATCTGTGCGATGATGATGAACTGGATGATATTGAACCTGAATCCTCTAATAATTTACCTATGTTTAACAATTCAGATTCTAATTGTATGTTTTGTGGAGAATTTGGGAGGAACAAGGAGTTGTGGTTCAGATGTGTTCTTTGTTCAGGTTGGGTACATGCTGACTGTAGTGCAGCGGTAAGAGCAGACAATTTTGTTTGTGACTTTTGTCTCAAAAAGTAAAATATATTTAATTTATGTTGCCACCTTTTGAGATCTGTATAAATGGACTATGTTTTTTACTATTATTATATTTTTAGTTTTACGTTTAGGCATTCACATAGTTTATATAAGTTAATACAGGGTTAATTCTACTAGTTAAATTGTATTTTTTGTGTGTATCGCAAAGTATAGTTTTATATAAATCAATAACTATAATTGTACGGTATTTCCCCACTCTGTGTGTGGTATTGCCCTACCAGGGTGGGCAATGCCGCACAATGACTGTTTTCATATTGTAATTAATTATAAGAGAATGTTAGGTTCAGTATATAAAAGTAATGCACTGAATTGATGTATAAAAAACAAAGATTACAATGATATATTACTAGATTTAATAGACTAAATGAGAACATAGCAATGTCTTGTTTTGCTTAAGTGTGCGGGATTCCCCGCTCTCCCCTACTAACATATACAATAGTACATGCTTGTATTATAGATCACATTGAAAACTTATGATAGACTGAAATAATAGAGTTTACTCATTTGAACAGGGGATTCAAACCCTGTACTATCAGCTTAAAGTACTGATGCTATACCTACTGAGTCAGCCAGGTTCCTTCTCTAGGGAACATAAATAACATTTGAGATTATTCCACAGTAAATTATTAGCCTAATTAATTATAAATAGGTTTTTGATAGTTATTATTATCATTTTAAAATATATATTCCTTCAATTAAATCCTGTAAATGGGTGGTAAGTAATGTTGACTAAAGGCTAGAAGTCCTTGGTTCGATCGCAGGTGACAGGGTTGGGTTAAGGCTAAAGCAGGACGTTGCCTACCTGTGACGTCACGACAAGTCAAGGTAAGATTCTCCATGTTTATTTAAATTGTTTTATTCGGTGAGTTTCAAACATATATTCTAAACATTTAAACCAAAACAATACATTCTTAAATAATTCTAAAAATAGTTTCGTTACATAGCTATGTTTCGGATATTGAAGTAGTTTTTTAAGAGTTTTTTTTAATTATTGTCTACAACTCAGACTATTTGGTTTGTTCACGAAAATAGCCAAAAGGAATCTTCCCGCCAGGTAATAGATTAAAATAATAATAATAATAATAATAATAATACTTAGCACCACGTCTTACTACCCATTCGGGTTACACGCTTCAGTACTAATTACACTAATGGGTTAGGAATTGGGAAGGTTGAATTTAGAGGAAGTGAACCCGCATTTGCGTGGAGGGAGATTGGAAAACCATTTAGGGAAAACCACCCTAAGTTCACCCGACCGAGATTCGAACCTCGATCTCTCCGTCCTCGGCAGTCGAGCTCAACACGACTGGCGCGTTAGCCTAGCTAACTACGCCACCGAGGCGGGTTTTAGATTAAAAAGATTCTGTGGAAGCATAATATGTCTATCTAGAATAGGAAAAATAAAATAAAGTAGTTTTGAAAGACAAGACAATGCTGTCCAGGTGCAAATAGTAGAGTGAGTGTTATTATTCGTCAGCGGAAGAGGAGTGGTGCTATTAAAAACATGTAATAACTCTTAAATCATGTTTAAAACCAAGGCGGTTGGGAAGGACCCGACCTTTTTTTTTAGCACTGCGTCTTACTACCTGTTCAGGCTATACGTATTTATACTAATCATGCTAATGAGTTAGGAATGAGGATAGTTGAATTTAAAGGAAGTGTACCCACGTTTGCGTGGAGGATAAGTAGAAAACCATTTTGGAGAAACCACCCTTAGTACAACCGACCAAGATTCGAACCTTGATCTCCCTTATCAGCAGTCTTAGACTACTGTGAGAATAGCGCGTTAGACCATGTGGCCACTGAAGCAGGAGATCCTAAAATTAATAACATTTTTATTTACTTGTATTTTAAACTCTTAAACATATTTGTGAAACCCACCATCAAGCAATTCAAAGACCATTATAATCCACTAATGGATTATGTTGTGCAAAAAGTAATACAAAAACTAATCATAGACATTTTGTAATGAATGTTTCCTGTTCCGTAATTTTTTATAGTTCTTAAGTGATATTTGAAACAATAAAAACACATTATATTACGTAGACAAATGTAGCTTGCTAATTATTATAACGGTGCAGGTTGTGCATAGCTGTCTCGTTTTCTCAATTAATGAATAAGGTTTGTTTAGCTTTTGGCCGGCATTTACTTACGACAGAAACTAGAGGCCGCTAAAAACGGGAAATAAATCTCGTTTGTAATAAGTCATGGTTAACGTTATTGCTTCGTCCTCGATGGTCTTGGCGGTAAAACGCTCACCTCAGGGCCCGATGTTCGTAAGCTCAAACCCAGCTGAGGTCGACAGATTGATCTTGAGCAATAAAATATCCTTAGCACCAGGGGCATACGCAGGGGGAGGGAGGTTTATGAGGGTGATATACTTACCCTCACCCGAAACCTAATAATAATCCAAAGCATTTTCTTCCAACAAAAAAAGAAACTGAAATCACATACGTTTCACACAATGTTCCTGTCCGTGAACACTAATGTAATATCGTAATATTGAAATTGAAAAGTGATTATAAATATGGCGGATTATTTTGTATTGATAGCTAGTGCTTGATTGATAGTTAAATCGATTGATTGAAGCAGTTTCGTGCCCATTCGCTTAGGGCGCTAGTGTGTTTGGTTTAACGCTATAGTGGCGCATAAAATGATATACATAAACCTTGATATATTAGACGAAATGGCGGAGAAAACTCGTCGGATAGTTCTTCTGTAGACTGTAAAGTTCACATGGACTAGAATGGCGGACAAGAGCAGAAACGGTAAGTTTTTGTGTTTGTGCCATGTTTGTTTCTCTGGCTATTGTTGTCAGTTTTATTTTGCTAGTTTTAAAGAGCCATTGTTTGAGGTGTGTGTCGATATAGATTTTTCCTGATTAATATTTAAAAATGTGTTGATTTGAATCTCTATCATCCCTCCCTTCCCCCCGAAATGAAATCCTGCGTAGGCCTAGCACAGCTTTAAAAACACGCATCTCACAACAACAAAAAGACGCATTCTTCACCAAACATTTTTTTCTTCTTTAAATCGCGTAGTAAATTGTTTCGTGTATTTTCTTACAAAAATGCAAAACAACTAAATACAACAGGACCTCGAGTCGTCCAAAAGACGATCATCTTTATAAGGCGGCCCCCTCTTTAACCGTGTTATCATAATCTAAGTATTTAGTCTAATGAAGAACTAAGAAACCATTTCGGTATTCTCCTCTCAACGCAGGCGGGTGATCCACGATTGATTGACCTAACAAAAGAGCACCGACGTAATTAGAGATGGTGCCTGATTATGACCTTCTCGACCTTTACAGAATGACCGCGAGAAAGAGACCTCGTGGCTTCCCTTTCCATCCTTCTCGCGTGATACTACTGCCCGATGATGACGACCTCCTTCATTCTTCTAATCTCCTGTCTCTTCTCTGATTCTTTTAATGGCTGGCGCAACCGCTTTGTTCTTCTATGTTGCAAAGTAATGAAGCCATTTAGAACAGTAGTCATCACTCACAGGAATGAGTGGCTGATCACGTCTTTTCAGTCTTTGACATCCTTGGTGGTCCTTTCTTGAAGAAGGACTAGGATTATTTATCAGAAAAGACTACCAATTAGGTGGGAGTGTAGGGAACTCGAGTTAAAGGTAGTGTGTTTTTTTTCCAGTTTTTATAGCAAAAACATTGTTTGCCAAAATAAATAAAATATTTCTCCAGTAGAAACAAAGAATTTAATTTTCTTCACGCGGTGGTATCAACAGTTGTTGATTATCTGTCAAGGGATGTCCCGAAATTTAATGAAAACTTTTTCTCTTCATTTAAAAAGGTTTCTCATCTAATTCTAATATCATCATGATATATTCAAATAGCAAGATATCCTCATAGGATTAAAAAGTACTTAGGCCTACATATTAAGTTTTATCATTAAAAAAACTGACCTTGGTGCTTGTCTCACGACCCGATGTTTCTGGATTCAAACCCAATCGGGGTCAACGGATTTTTCTATGATCGATAAAAATCCGTAGCACAACTTTCTTCGGAGGGGAAGTAAAGCACGTCAGTACCATGCCGATTGTGGCATGTAAAAAAACCCTGGAAGGTATGTGAAAAATACCTTTGTCCTGCAAAATTGGTAGGTACTTTCGTGCTCGCTCGTATAAATTCAGTGTGGAAGGCAACGGAGAACCATCATGCTTCCTTAACTTCTCTAGTACCAAGATGGTGCAGGCATCACTAATCAGCCTATAAGATGAGTTCATGCCCAGCTCCCTATGAATAGCGATCACATTAAGCCAAACTTTGGTTTGTTGACTTAAGAAGATAAATATATAGTATTTATTTATTTATCACCGCGTCTTACTACCCGTTCGGTTATACGCTTAAGTACTAATTACACTAATGGATTAGGAATTGGGAAGTTGAATTTAGAGGAAGTGAACCGCATTTGCGTGGAGGGAGAGTGGAAACCATTTAGGAAAACCACCCCAGTTCACCCGACCGAGATTCGAGCCTCGATCTCCCCGTCCTCGGTGGTCTAGCTCAACATGACTGGCGCGTTAGCCAACTACGCCACCGAGGCGGGTAAAATATATAGTAAAAATGAAAAAATATATATAGGTTACCTTATCTCACAAGAATTGTTGTCCGCTTAAATTAGGAGAACCCAGATCCTAACAGTAATAAAAAACATTTCTAAAAAACAATAACACATATTTTATCGTCAATTGATTGGCGCTTAGTTCATTTTCTATTTCGAGAGTACAAACACCCCTTCAAAACCCCCCTGAGATTGAGAAGTTTCCAGACAAGGTGGAAGCTGAAGCACAAGTTTCGATACGCCAAGGAGATACAGTAGAAGGTGGTGGGAACGGGGTGGATGGGAAAGAAAGAGATGCTGTTTGCTGATTGGTCGACGCAGGCCCGCAAGATGACCGGATCAATATCCACCGCACTCGGTGCAAATAAGGAGAGCCCTGGGTATAAGACGCCACCAGATAGACGCTAAACCGACGCCGCCACTTCCCGGTGCGCGGGGATAACTGGAGGTGTGCGGCCTGAAGGGTGGCGGGGGAAAGGGGTTCTCCTCTCCCCCAAAACTTAAACAACACTCCGCTACTGCCGGCTCACTATCTCTGCTCTACTAATAGCACTACAGTAGAACGCCGAGTATTCCGACTAACCAATTAACCAAATCACCGTGACCAAGACGTGAACTCCTACCCCACCCCTTGTTACTCACACAGATGGGCATTTGGTCTAAGTGGCAGGCTAATTTAGACTGGTTAGCTGGTTACAGGGAGGTTGGGGCTCGAATCCAGCTTGGGGTATATTGAGGTGTTTTTGTTTTTTAATGGTTTCTTTTTTCTTCTTCTACGGAAATGAGGTTAGCTTTCTTAAAAATTCTACCTTTTCGTTCTTACCCCATTAGCATAGTTAATATAGGCCTATATGTGACCTGGTGGTCTAGGGGGTAAGGTGTCAGACTTCTGTGCTGAGCGTCCGGGGTTCAATCCTCGATCCCAGCACAGATTTATTTGATTGACAAACCCTTCCTTCACCTCTGACAAGACGTGTATTAATCACAACTTGTAAATGTGTGGAATGCCAGGCCTCCACCGTGGTTCGGATTCCACGTTAAACTGTAGGTCCTCCATTTCATCTCACAATCACCCTACCATTACACATTAGCGTAAGTGCGTATAATCCGAACGGGTAGTAAGACGTGGTGCTGATAATAATAATAATAATAATAATAATAAATAATAATAATAATATATAGGCCTATATGTGTACAGCCCGAATGGGTATTGAGACGTGATGAATATGTATGTATGTGTATATATGTATATATACTGTATATATTTAGGCCTATACGTAGGATATGACGGGGTATATAAAGTCTTGACCATTGATAAAAACTGTCCTTTTGTACACCCAAAGAAATCCATGCAGTAGCATATTAAATAGACATATCAGTCTCTTCTAGAATGTCTTGTTAACTGAACACAAGTATAGGCTATAGTGTACAAGTTAAGATATGACGGGGTGTATAAAGTCCTTCCATCGATAGAAAGTGTCCTCTTGTTCACTCAAAGAAAGCTACGCAGCAGCACAGTAAATAGACGTATCAGTGTATTTGATCCAGTCTATGAACAGGGGTGTGTATAATACCCTCATTACACAAGGGTTAGTGCGACTATTGTATTGTCACCAAACCCTCTTTCTTGTTGTGCAAGGATAGTCCCTCTACACCGTCAAAAAATACGCACACTTTGGTAATTTTATGGGCCAAGGTCATTATATCTCTACCTCATTAGGGCTTCCTTTCCCACATTTAAGTTGGGGTGTAAACTAGGTTGACCATTAGTCCCCCAAGATCAAGGGCAGTCCTCAAAATTAAACTGATTTCTTGACTGATTTAATCCCCGATTTTTTTAAAAATAAATTAATTAAATTAGTATTTTATGAGTATTAAGTTTAAAAAAAAAAGGAAAAGAGGACCAGAAAGGCCACGAACTCAACCGTTAGAGGAGCTCAAACAAGGAAAGAAGATGAAGTTTCAGGATATTAAAAAAAAAAAGGAAGCTGTTGATAGGACATGTTGGAAAATTTAATTTGAACAAGGCAACATACCTGTCGAAAGATAGAACACCTAATAATAATAAATACAAATATTTTAATCAAGATAGTTTCAAAAAAGTGCAAATGTAAAATTGGGTAGCAAAACACATCATCATTTTAAGTTGTCACTAATATTATGACTTGTTTCTTAGCTTTAGGTTATAACTAACTGTACGTGGGATGTAACCCCGTCTACCCTGACAACACGACACGACACGACACGACACTGTCAATGAGTGTTCTACTGAGTGATGAGAACAATTCACAGGTACAGTTTAACTAACTCTGCTTACCCTGGCAACACTCCACGACACGACACTGTCAATGAGTGTTTACTGAGTGATGAGAACAATTCACAGGTACAGTTTAAACTAACTCTGCTTACCCTGGCAACACTGTACCACAAGACACTGTCTAGAGTAGATCTACTGTAATAATATCGTGCTGTGTTTCAAAAAAATCCTTGTGGTAAATATAAACAGTCTTAGGTGGACTCTGCAAAACGTGCTGTGTAAAGTACTTTTGTTTTCTTTCAGTTTAATAAAAAACATTTTTTGTCAAAAGAAATAAAATATCGCTCCAGATAGAAGCATAGAGTTTAATTTTCTCCACGTGTTTAACAGTTGAGTATCTGTCAAGGGTGTCCTGAATTTAATGACAACTTTTTTTCTTCATTTAAAAATGTTCTCATCTAATGCCGCTATGCTCATGACAGAGATTTTCAACAACAGTACTCTGTTGATATCAACATGTCTGGAGCAATATTTTATTTATTTTGGCCAAAAAAAAGTTTAAATATAAAAGCTGAAAAACCCTGACCTTTTCTCGCGTTCCCTACATCCCCACCTTAAAGAAGGGTTGGAGGAAACACGAGTTAGAACCGTGTTCTGATTTGTTACAAAAAAACATGTTTTGGCCAAATTAAGTCAAATATCGCTTCAGTAGATATGTTTCGTTTGATTTCCTATACATGGTATTACCAATAGTTTGATGAATATCTGTCAAGAGCACGTGTAACTGTGACCATCCGTATTTTGACGGCGTACTTCCTCCTCTTCTCCTCCCTTTCCCTTCCATTCATCATCACTCCCGATGCATCACTGGAGGGTGTGACAGAAAAGGAACAAACACTAGACACACACACACACACAACGTGAGAGGATTTTTACAAGTAAAAACGCCATTTCTGCAGTGCCCCTAGTGTTCGGAGGTAGCATTCCGCACTTAATCCGCTTCTGGTTCCCCTTTCCCTCTAATCCCTCTTCTCCCTTCTCTGTCTCTCTCACACACAGACCTATGTGTAAGGTACTAACAATGGACCAGGTCACACACACTATCCCCCCCCCCCCCCTCTTTCCGACCTGTGAGACCACGCGGAAGAAACTAAACAAGCGCGATGATGCCAGTCAGTGACACCTCTTCTGTGTTTCTGTACTCCTGGTCCCACGACGACTTCTTCAGGGTGTTAAACTCATGGGGTCCTAAAAGGAAGGAGGGGGGAGACGGGATTACTGGGATTATTTGTAAGCTTTGTTCACTCCCCCTCTTTGCCGTTCATACTACCAACCCAACCAACAGCATCCGGAATGAGATTTTAGGAAGCTACGAAAGGACCAGGGCAAATGGTCATGTGGCTGGCGTGGTTTGAGCACAATCACATTCCGTGGTTCTTTGGGCATAGTTAAAATGTTCCAAACCTGAATGTGTCCTTTCTCTTTTTTATGTTCTTCTAAACCGTTATCGTTGCGTTCGATACCGGTGAGGCTATAATCCAATTTTCATGGAAAGGGCCTTTTAGAAAATACCAACTTTTTTTTTTTTGCTGTCAGCATTGAGAGCATTTTACCAAGTTCTACACACCAGAAAATTGTAGGCTTTAAAGTTCACATTAAAACCCAACAATTACAGTAGTGAAAATATATATCAAAGCGATAATCTGCAATCAGTGAATTGACGTATAGATACATGAAAATTGTTTTAGTAACGTTTATAGCTGCCCAAAAAGTCCCTTCATATATAAGTCATACTGAAACTAACTGACACTTTTACATCCAATTCTGATCGCCTAGCACAATTAGGCCAACTAGATGGCTTTCAGTAGACCTGGCTCGCGTTAGATCCTTGGCTACGGCACATAATTTAGAAATAACATTGGTTAATATTTGAAAATCGCCTGGTATAATATGTATCACTTGTAGCTTCAGGTAGAGAGAGATTAAGGCCAGTATGTAAGAACGAGAGAAAGGCCAGGTTTTTCCCAATTTTGATATCAAAACTTTTTTTGGCCCAAAATGAATAAAATATTTCTTCATTACAAACATAGAGTTTAATTTTTTCACGTGTTGATATCAACAGTTTCCTGAATATTTGTTATGAGCATAGCGGCATTAGATGAGAAACTTTTTAAATATAGAAAAAAGTTGTCATTAAATTCCAGGATATCCTTTGACAGATATTCAACAACTGTTGATATCACCATGTGAATAAAATTAAACTAAACGTTCCTACTGGAGAAATATTTGATTTATTTGAAACAAGTAAAGTTTTGCTCTAAAAACTGCAAAAACACCTTTTCTCACATCCCTCAAATCCCAACCCTAAACAAGGGTTATGAAGTGACAGAGATGTATTTCCCCATAAATTTTTAAATCATCCTGTTTTAAACATAAGTCATATTACTTCACACCTAATCAGTTTAATTAAAAATATAATTTTATTACTTTTTTCCTCCATTTAATCTGCCTGTAAATATAAGAATTCCTTTTGGAAAAACTAAAAAAATACAGGTAATTTGGTAGTAAGAAAATAATGGCAGCTCTGTGATGTAATCACAACCCTAAATATAAGGTTCACGTTCCTGTCTAGTTCATTTTTTAAATTTTTTTCAACTCTGTCACAAACTTGTCCAAAAGATAAATCGATTGACAGATAGGCCTACCTATCAATCCCGTGGACGAGGGATGCATGGAGGGGGTCTCCTTGCTGTAAGTGATGTGTTCAGTATATTTTAGCACAAGGGTGAGTTTTAGAAAAAGAGTGGGGGTGTAGGTGGGAGGGGGAGATTTTTATTTAAGAGCCCCCACCTGGCTAAGCATCGCAATTCTTTCCGCTCCTTCTTGAAGTTTCCAAAGAAGATAAACACCATTTTAGAGAAGGAGAAATATTCCCCTCCCACATTACCCTCTTTTCTTGGTTTCTTGAGTGTTTGGTGGTGTCCTTCAGACGAATCTTTTCTAAGCCAACTTATATATTATCAATGATTCATCCCCCCATAGGGTTCACTTGCCTTGCAAGACGCTTGAAGATACTAAAGTGACAAAAAAAAATTCTTGCGTTATGACTTATACATTAAAAAAAATCGGTTCGGCCATTTATATTCTTCTAATCGTATTGAAATCATATTCTATTACAGTCCAATTTTCATAGCCTATGCCTTTTAGAAAATACATTTTTTAATTGCGGCAAAATTGATAATATTATTAGTGTTATTTTATAGGTATTGATATGTTCCATCCAAAAGTGACAGTTGAAGATCACGTGACTTGACGTATGAATACGTAAACGTATATCTAGTAGCTTTTATAGTTGTCAGACAAAGATTTATACTTGAACATTAACTGTATAAAGTTATTATTACTCTAGAGAGTGAAAAAGTTGTATTTGTTGTAATTACACAAGCACAATTAATATTCTAATGATGAAGGGGAAAAAAAATCCTAATTATTTTCGCCCTATAAGGCTATAACACACACACAAACAAAAAACAATATTCGGGTAAAATTTCCTTCTTATTCTTTCGATACAGATGATTATCGATCATTTTCTTTTGACACGAGTATGGTACAGGTACACTCCGTTCACCTTGAAAAGTAGCAGTCTTACGTTGACGTGTGACAGTGAATTGCTGAGCCCTAGTAGAAACGTGCAAAGCACACGGCCACTCTCTGGTCTAACGATACCAGGAACGAGCCAACAATCGGTACCAATCCCCAGCATGTGTCAAAGAATAGGCCTACTTTTTTAAACTATGGTTAGTGAGTAGGAAGGTTGAATTTTAGATAGCTACAAATTTGCGTGGAGAGTGGAAAACAATGAGGAAGAACCACCCTATACACCAACTTGAATTATAACCCGATTTCTCGTTATTGAAGTCCATTATATTGCGAAATGAAACCTTGACTAGATGAGTATTGATGGTCGATGTTTGTACCATAGATGGTGAATGACCCGTTTTTTGTACTATGGATGGTGAATGGCCGATGTTTGTACTATGGATGGTAAGGCCATGTTTGTACTATAGGATGGTGATGATCATGTTTGTCACCATGGATGGTGACATCGATGTTAAGATGGGGAAGTAGGGAATACGAGCTAAGGGCAGTGTTTTTGAAGTTTTTATAGTAAATTATTTTCTTGGTTTTAAAGAAATCTAATAATTCTACAGTAGAAACATAAGAGTTTAATTTCTTCACATGTTTATATCAACAGTTGTTGAACATCCGTCAGGAGCATTAGATGAGGAACTTTTTAAATGAAGAGAAAAAGTTGTCATTAAATTCTATTATACCCTTGACAGATATTCAACAACTGTTGATATCAACATGTGAAGAAAATTATTATTATTATTACACGGTCTTACTACCTTCGGTTATACCACTTACCTAATGTGCAATGATAGTTATTGTGAGATGAAATGGAGGACCTACAGTTTAACGTGAATCCGAACCACGGTGAGGCCTGGCATTCCTCACATTCACAAGTGTGATAATACAATTTTTAGAGGGGAAGAATGTTTGGCAATCAGATAAATCTTTGCCGGGACCAGGTTTGAACCCGGACCCCCAGCACAGAGTCCGACCTTACACCTAACCACCAGTCACCGTGTGAAGAAAATTAAACTATAGGTTCTACTGGAGGTTTTTTTTTTGTGGCAAAAACATTTGCTTTAAAAATACAAAACCTTTTCTCACGTCCCCTACAATCCCACCTTACCCGGCGCTCGTGGACACAGCACAGCCTAGCGGACAAGCAGGGAAACGTGTCAATCTCCTCGCTCACTGATTCTGCAGAGCGCTAATGGAAACAGAAGGGCATAGTAAAGAGAGCTAAAAAGGAGCAGAGGGTGGGGGTGGTTGTTGAGAAAGTTTTGACAGTCATCCCGCTAATAGCCCCTGCTGTCAAAACTCAGTCGGTGGTGGGAGGAGAGGTTGAAGAAGTTGGGAGGGGGGGCAGATGTCTCGTTATCCACCAACACCATCAGCTTGTTCCTGTAAAAAAAAATCTCACTGGGGTTTTCTTGGGGCAGAGGAAAATAACTCGTCTGCGTTCATATTCATGGTTTGGTAGGGTTTTTTTTCCCTCTCAGAAGCAGTAATTTCCGGGTTCGATTCCAGAATAACCCTTTGGTCAGAAAAAAATCTCTAATCGCCTATTTTATCTCGTGCGTGTTGATAGTTTACTATGACAAAGGTTTTTGATTACGTATCCGCCAAAAATTTTGTTTCTTGAAACCTTATCATCATCATCATCATCAAAAGTTGTTGGCTATCAGCTGACAAAATGATCATGTATAATGTATTAATCTATTTATAATTAATTTTTGCTCTGATAAATCATAATAGGCTAACCGCTTCGATGGTATAGTGGTCTATGGCAGTGGTTACTAGCCCGAGGGGGGGAGGGGGCACAAACCTGGGGATGGTGGGGTGGAGGGCATGAAGCACTTTCAAGAGGGCATAAAACCATTAGAAAATAACGTCAAAATTCAGCTAAGAAATTAAGACATTTCTTTCAAGCCCTTTTCCAATGTAGGTAAGATAATTTCTTCTTGTGATAATGGCAACAGTACTCACCAGAAGTAATAATTAATCTATTAGGTGGTCAAATTAGGTGGTTTTGTGGTAAGGTACTCGTCTCAGGACCCAATGTTCGTGAATTCAATCCCAGCCAAGGTCGACGGATTTTTCTTGAGCGATTAAAAATCCGTAGCACAACTTCCTTCGAAGGGGAAGTAAAGATATCGGTCCCATGTCAATTGTGGAATGTAAAAGAACCCTGAAAAGTTATGTGAAAATATATTTCCTTGCAAAATTGGTATTCCCTTTCGCTCTCGTTCATAGAAATTCTCTTGTGATGATATAATCAGTCGGTTCAGAAAGTGCACGCTAAATACCTTAAATAAATAAATATATCAGATGACCAGCCAAATGTAAGACGCTCGAACTCATGAACATGTTTATTTTCAAACTCGTAAGACTCAGATTCATCCTCCTACCCTTCTCTTTGCCCTCACCCTAAGCTACAGTTGTGGTTACGTACAACATCAACGAGTTTTCGACTGTGACTATTATAAAACTAAACAGCGTTGTCGACTTGAAGTGGAAAGCTTTGACAAACATCAAACCCAATGTTCAAGAACTGATGAAAAAAAAAACATCAAACCCAATATTCAAAAAATGATGAAAACAAAAAAAATCAAACCCAATATTCAAGAACTGATGAAAACAAAAAAACATCAAACCCAATATTCAAGAACTGATGAAAACAAAAAACATCAAAACCAATATTCAAGAACTGATGAAAACAAAAAACATCAAACCCAATATTCAAGAACTGATGAAAAAAAAAACATCAAACCCAATATTCAAAAAATGATGAAAACAAAAAAAATCAAACCCAATATTCAAGAACTGATGAAAACAAAAAAACATCAAACCCAATATTCAAGAACTGATGAAAACAAAAAAACATCAAAATCAATATTCAAGAACTGATGAAAACAAAAAAACATCAAACCCAATATTCAAGAACTGATAAAACAAAAATCATCAAACCCAATATTCAAAAACTAATGAAAACAAAAAAACATCAAACCCAATATTCAAGAACTGATAAAACAAAAAACCATTGTCAACCATCAAACTAATCTTTTTATAATATTTTACATTTGGTTTTACATGTATTTTAATATAAAATAAGAAGTGAAAAGAAAACAAAGATATTTTAGAGATTTTTTATAACTATCCCAAAAATTAGTGGGGTGAGATAGGAAGGAGACGTCAGCTGAAAAAGGTTGGTGGCCACTGGTCTAAGGAGTCATTCTTGATAAACTACACTGCTGATGACGGGAAGATTGGGGTTCAAACCCACTCGAGTGCACTTAGGGTGTTTATTCCAAAATGGTTTTCAACTCTACCTCCACATAAATGCGGGTACAATTTATTTTATTTAGGCCCCTACCTCATCCCTAGCACAGAGGCGTAATTAGTACAGATGAGCATTACCAAAACGGGTAGTATGACTCCGGTGTAAAAAAAAAATCACAGGTACAGCTAGAATAATAACGCTGCTTGCCCTGGCAATACTCCATGACACGACACGACACGACACTGTGTGGAGATGATTCGGTCTCAACGAGGATCAATCAAATTCTCCTTCGTCATCGCTTACCTTGTGAGCTGGTCCTGACACGGATCTCGACAGCTTCATAACAGTTTTTATTCCCTCAGGGAAACCCTGGTGGGCCAATGAATATCAACCTGGGGCAGGGGTGTACAAAGTGAACGACTAGAGAACTTCGTGACAGTAAAAATTACCAAATTCTTATTAATGTGAGGGGAAGGCCCACACGAAATAAGGTTCATATTTTCACAGTTTTTATATTTAAAAAAATGTTGTGGCCGAAATTTAAAAAAAAAATCGTCAGTAGATAAATTTTGTTTAATTTTCTCTTAGCTCTTAGCTTAGAAAGTTTCTGTTCAAATGCCTGTGAAAGATATTTAAGGACTGTTAAGGTTATTATGTGTATTTATTTACTCTATGTCATTAGGAAATCGGAAGTCCATTTCCACACTTTAAAAAGTTGTCTTCCTAACCCTATCTTGAGCTAGTTCTATCCAGTCCACCTCATTTCAGCCTATCCCTATCTTGAGCTAGTTCTATCCAGGTCACCTCATTACACTCTATCCCTTATCTTGAACAAGTTCTATCCAGTCCACCTAATTACACCCTATCTCTATCTTGAGCTAGTTATATCCAAGTCACCTCATTACACCCTATCCCTATCTTGAGCTAGTTCTATCCAGTCCACCTCATTTCACCCTATCCCTATCTTGAGCTAGTTCTATCCAAGTCACCTCATTACACCCTATCCCTATCATGAGCTACAATTTAAACGATGTCTGCTTATCCTGTTAACACTCCATGACACTGATTCATTTATTTTATTCGGTAATGTCTGTAATGTTTATTTAAATAACTTGTTATCCAGAAATATTAATACATTTTGATAATTTAAACTTATACTATTTACATTTTCTCCTGTTCGTTTTGCCCGTCGTAGTTTTTATTTGTGTATTGCCTACTTCCCTTCCATGGAAAATAACAGTTAAGTGTATAAAAAAAACTTCCAAAGAATCAATACCTCTCTCTCTCCCAATAGACTTGAAATACACGCGAACAATAGATTCCATAACTTCCTCCACCCTCCGACAAAAAAAAACTATTTGTGAAACTCTAGAAGTCCCTTTTTACATCTCGCTAAGAAGGAGGAAAGAGAAAAAAAAAGAAGCAAGGAGTCCATTTTTCAACCCATTCTAAAAGGTCTTGGCACTTCGGGCTAGGATCCAGATTACCAACCAACCTCTCGATACTTAGAGAGAGAAAAACAGAGAGAAAGGAGAGAATGACGAGGCACAATACAAATATCTATATATCTATCTATCTAGTGTGGGTTCTTGTCTCATAAATATTTAAAAACTTACCCGTGCAATGATCGAACCGTTCATCACGAAGTGGGGGAAAAAAAACTATGGCACGATTCTTTTGTGTTGGCAGGGGAAAAAAAATTGGGTGAGGAAGGGTTGAAGGTCTATTCTGGTGGACTCTCTTCCTTCTTATCTTCTTTCTTTCTTTTTTTCTGATAAGAAAAACTCCCGTGTAGTAGTGGTATACGGCGGTCGTGATTGGCTGACTTTATTTGGATCGTGTGATGACGGATTTGATAGCTAAACCGAGATCACAAGCGAGGGAGAGAGAAAGGATCACTTGACTAGCTTCATTTGGACATGTGCACGCATATTTTAACGAAATAAAAAAAGTCTTATGTTATTACTAGACAACTAAGACATATCTTTCGTGAATCTTTTTATTATTATTATTAATATTAATATTATTATTATTATTATTATTATTATTACTACCTTCCACGTCTCATTAGCATTGCTTGTGAAGGACTGGTTCCACGTCCCATTAGCATTGCTTGTGAAGGACTGGTTCCACGTCCCATTAGCATTGATTGTGAAGGACTGGTTCCACGTCCCATTAGCATTGCCTGTGAAGGACTGGTTCCACGTCTCATTAGCATTGCCTGTGAAGGACTGGTTCCACGCCTCATTAGCATTGCTTGTGAAGGACTGGTTCCACGTCTCATTAGCATTGCTTGTGAAGGACTGGTTCCACGTCCCATTAGCATTGCTTGTGAAGGACTGGTTCCACGTCTCATTAGCATTGCCTGTGAAGGACTGGTTCCACGTCCCATTAGCATTGCTTGTGAAGGACTGGTTCCACGTCTCATTAGCATTGCTTGTGAAGGACTGGTTCCACGCCTCATTAGCATTGCTTGTGAAGGACTGGTTCCACGTCTCATTAGCATTGCCTGTGAAGGACTGGTTCCACGTCCCATTAGCATTGCTTGTGAAGGACTGGTTCCACGTCTCATTAGCATTGCTTGTGAAGGACTGGTTCCACGTCTCATTAGCATTGCTTGTGAAGGACTGGTTCCACGTCTCATTAGCATTGCCTGTGAAGGACTGGTTCCACGTCCCATTAGCATTGCCTGTGAAGGACTGGTTCCACGTCCCATTAGAATTGCTTACGAAGGACTGGTTCCCACGTCCCATTAGTATTGCTTGCGAAGGACTGCTTCCACGTCCCATTAGAATTGCTTGTGAAGGACTGGTTCCACGTCTCATTAGCATTGCTTGTGAAGGACTGGTTCCACGTCTCATTAGCATTGCCTGTGAAGGACTGGTTCCCACGTATATTAATTTTCTCGTCGGGGCTGTCAACATGCTAGTAAACACGTTAGGAAGTACCGTGTCGTGGAGTGCTGCCAGGATTAGCAGAGCTATCCCCGCACTCTGTCCCCATTTGACCAATTGCACATAGGTTCTGCTCTACGTACCTCACATGGGAATGTATGTTCGTTGATACCTGACCAATGAATGTTCTACTGAGTGATGAGAACAATTCCGGGTACAGTTTAAACTAACTCTGCTTACCCTGGCAACAATCCACGACACGACACTGTCAATGAGTGTTCTACTGAGTGATGAGAACAATTCCGGGTACAGTTTAAACTAACTCTGCTTACCCTGGCAGCACTCCACGACACGACACAGACAATGAGTGTTTTACTAATAATGGAAACAATTCACAGGTAACAGTTTAAATTATAGCTCTTCTTTCCCTGGCAACATTACACGTCAATGTAACAGTCAAATTTTTTTATAGAAAGGGCCTTTAAATTAAATTATTTATTTTTTTGCCACTTTTTGATAACATTTTACTATATTAGTTTCTGTTATTAGGGCCTTTTATTTAATAGGTATTGGTAAAATTTCTCGAAGGTGACAGCTGCATTTCACACGACTCGAAGTATGAGAACGTTAATGTAGATATAGTATATTTTCTAGAGGTCAGATAAGGTTCTTACTATGAAGATGGGAGACTTGAGTATTCAATGTCATGTTCTAGTATCTAGACCGTGGCTTGGAGTCGGTCAATAGACACGGATAATTCAATCTAACGAAGAGTGATTATCGATACGATCGCCGATTCCAGACCAGTCAACAAATATAATTGGTTTGACCACATGGTGCGACCATGTTTTCTTCATCCCCCCCCCCCCCAAAAAAAAAGAGGCGGACACGGAACTATTAGGGCTACGATGGCTTTATCATGTTCGTGGATGACTTGACACTTGTTACAGCTGGCTAGGGCGCTCGCTCGCAATTACAGGGGAGCCGAGATCGATCCCAGAAAGATTCTTACTGTAGCCTACATTAATTCGTTCTGATATCAGATTAGTGAATATCTAGTTTCAACGGCCAAGCGTGTGCGGGGTAGTATTAAGGTGGGTATTTAGGAGGCGCGGAAAAAAGGCCAGTGCTATTATGTTTTTATATCAAAAATTTTTTAGACCAAAATGAAAAAAAAAAAATTGGTCCAATAGAATTATAAAGTTTAATTTTCTTCACATGGTGATATTAATAGTTGTTGAATATTTGTCATGAGCGTAATGAGATTTGATGAGAAACTATTTAAATTAAGAGAAAATGTTACTAAATTCCAGGACACCTTTTACAGATATTCAACAATTGGTGATATTGCCGTGTGAAGAAAATTAAACTCTTATGTATCTACTGGAACAATATTTTATTTATTCTGGTCAGCAAAAAAGTTTTGGTCTAAAAACGGCAAAAAGGTGACCTGATGGTCTAGGGGAAAGGTGTCAGACTTCTGTGCTGAAGGTCCGGGGTTCAATCTTCGGTCCCGGCACAGATTTATCTGATTGCCAAACCCTTCCTTCACCTTTGACAAGATGTGTATTAATCACAGCTTGTGAACGTGTGGAATGCCAGGCCTCCACCGTGGTTCGGATCCCACGTTAAACTGTAGGTCCTCCAGTTCATCTCACAATCACCCTACCATTGCACATTAGCGTAAGTGCGTATAAGCCGAACGGGTAGTAAGACGCGGTGCTAATAATAGACTAATAAAAACGGCCAAAACACTGATCTTTTCCCACCTTTCCTTCATCCCTATCTTAAAGGACAAGTTTGATTTTGAATGGAAGGTACGGTAACCGTAATCTACAGGTACAGTCCCGTCAAGATAAGCTAGCCCTGGTAACAACTCTCGAGCCAACCTTGAATACAACAGTTTACAGGTACAGTCCCATCAAGAGAAGTTAGCCCTGGTAACAATCCCCGAGCCAACCTTGAATACAACCGTTTACAGGTACAGTCCCGTCAAGAGAAACTAGGCCTGGTAACAATCCCCGAGCCAACCTTGAATACAACCGTTTACAGGTACAGTCCCGTCAAGAGAAGCTAGCCCTGGTAACAATCCCCGAGCCAACCTTGAATACAACCGTTTGCAGGTACAGTCCCATCAAGAGAAGCTAGCCCTGGTAACAATTCTTGAGCCAACCTTGAATACAACCGTTTGCAGGTACAGTCCCATCAAGAGAAGCTAGCCCTGGTAACAATTCTTGAGCCAACCTTGAATACAACCGTTTACAGGTACAGTCCCATCAAGAGAAGCTAGCCCTGGTAACAATTCTTGAGCCAACCTTGAATACAACCGTTTACAGGTACAGTCCCGTCGAGAGAAGCTAGCCCTGGTAACAATTCTTGAGCCAACCTTGAATACAACCGTTTACAGGTACAGTCCCATCAAGAGAAGCTAGCCCTGGTAACAATTCTTGAGCCAACCTTGAATACAACCGTTTACAGGTACAGTCCCGTCGAGAGAAGCTAGCCCTGGTAACAATTCTTGAGCCAACCTTGAATACAACCGTTTACAGGTACAGTCCCATCAAGAGAAGCTAGCCCTGGTAACAATTCTTGAGCCAACCTTGAATACAACCGTTTACAGGTACAGTCCCATCAAGAGAAGCTAGCCCTGGTAACAATTATTGAGCCACTAAAACGCATGAGATATTGAAAAAAAAACCATGTCCAGCAATATTTGAAACCGGGACCCGGATGTTAGCGCGTGTCTTCTGTCACCCCCCCTTGTGATTGGCTCAATCTGGGGGACACGCCCCCTCCTTGTTTTGTAGAGAACCCCCTTCGCGTGTTTGTTTATTTGTCGCTCAGGGCAACGCCGAAGGGGCGGGGGGGTTCAGTTAGAAACAAGCTTGCCCTGCTATTGGGGGGAGGTATCGATATCACAAACAAGATGGCGGACAGCTTGGGCAGAGACGCCAGCCTAGGGTCGTAACCTCGTCTACTCTTTTATGAACATAACTACATTTCAGAGGTACAATGGTATCTGGTTGTACTAGAGCCAATGTCGTGTCGTGTCATGTTGCCAGGGTAAGCAGAGTTGGTTTAAACTGTACCTGTGAATTGTTCTCATCACTCAGTAGAACACTCATTGGTCAGGTATCAATGAACATACATTATCATGCGAGGTGTGTAGTGCTGGGCCTATGTGTGATCGGTCAAATGGAGACAGTTTTAACAAGCTCAGCTTATCCTGGCAACACTCCACGACACGACACTGTCAATGAGTGTTCTACTGAGTGATGAAAACAATTCATAGGTACAGTTTAAACTAACTCTGCTTACCCTGGCAACACTACACGACACGACACTGTCAATGAGTGTTCCACTGAGTAATGAGAACAATTCACAGGTGCAGTTTGAACTAACTCTGCTTACCCTGGCAACACTCCACGACACGACACTGTCAATGAGTGTTCTACTGAGTGATAAGAACAATTCACAGGTACAGTTTAAACTAACTCTGCTTACCCTGGCAACACCACACGACACTGTCAATGAGTGTTCTACTGAGTGATAAGAACAATTCACAGGTACAGTTTAAACTAACTCTGCTTACCCTGGCAACACTCCACGACACGACACTGTCAATGAGTGTTCTACTGAGTGATAAGAACAATTCACAGGTACAGTTTAAACTAACTCTGCTTACCCTGGCAACACTCCACGACACGACACTGTCAATGAGTGTTCTACTGAGTGATGAGAACAATTCACAGGTACAGTTTAAACTAACTCTGCTTACCCTGTCAACACTCCACGACACGACACTGTCAATGAGTGTTCTACAGAGTGATGAGAACAATTCACAGGTACAGTTTAAACTAACTCTGCTTACCCTGGCAACACTCCACGACACGACACTGTCAATGAGTGTTCTACTGAGTGATAAGAACAATTCACAGGTACAGTTTAAACTAACTCTGCTTACCCTGGCAACACTCCACGACACGACACTGTCAATGAGTGTTCTACTGAGTGATGAAAACAATTCACAGGTACAGTTTGAACTAACTCTGCTTACCCTGACAACACTCCAAGACACGAGACTGCCAATGAGTGTTCTACTGAGTGATAAGAACAATTCACAGGTACAGTTTAAACTAACTCTGCTTGCCCTGGCAACACCCCACGGCACGACACTGGTCATGACGTCATCCCCTTCCTGTTCTTGATAAAAGCTTCGTGTGGTTTTTTCTCCTCATTAGAGAACAGACCGCAAGAAGGTCGCAGGTGTCTGTTACAGACCCACACCCCCGGCTCCGTCTCCACAAGGATGGAGAAGAGGCGGCCATGAATTTCAGATTAGGAGCCACGATGACAAATTACTTCTCTGAGACACGGGACGCATTAGTTGGAAACAGGGAGGAGAAAGGTTTCACAGACCTCTTTTATTTTGTATATGAAGGAAGGGAGGGAGGGGGAGTGTTTGATAGTTCTAGAATTAAAATATTAACTTGTACACTCTGTTCATGTTCACACTAGTCACTACAGATGCGGCCTTTCGGGGCCGAGCGCTGTGATGGACTCAAATCAGTGAGCACGTGGACGGAATGTCCTTTGCAGGTGACGAGGAGGTCGAGAGTTCTAATCCTGGTTGGGTTTATGGAGGTTGGAGGGTCTTCTTACCGAAATGGTTGGTTTCTTAATATCCTTCCACGGGAATTCGGGCACATTTCCTTTAGATTCTACATCCCTTCTCTTTAACTCTATACGCATAGCTCTTCGGTGGCCGCGTGGTCTAACGCACCACTCTCGTGTTGGAGTAGACTGGCGATGACGGGAAGATCAAGGTTCGAATCTCAGTTGGGTGTACTCAGGGTGGGTTTTCCAAAATTATTTTCCATTCTTCCTCCACGCAAATGCGGATACACTTCTTATAAATATAGGCTAACCTTCCTAATTCCTAAAACTATTAGTGTAATTAATACATAGGTATAATTCCCGAACGGGTAGTAAGATGTGATTAAAAAATGCTGGGAGTACAGTGGCGTATCGTGAAGTGTTGACAGGGTAAGCAAAGCTTGTTTGGACTTTATCTGTTAGTTGTAGATATGGAACGCTCGAATCCTATGGTATTTGAGAAATTCTAGATTCGAGAATCTCGCAAAAATATCTCGAATCCAAAGATAAAGGCATTAGATTGAATTAGGAATTGCGTAAATTCGTGTAGTTAGAAAAAAAAATGACAATCTAGGTTCATTTATATAAAAAATAAAATAACAAAATCACCCATTTTCTTTTTATAAATTCGTTTACAGAAAAATGATTTATGGTGTAATGTCTTCTTTGTTCTTGAAACCTAATAGCACAAATAAACAGAATAGGAATGTTCAGTGGTGCTAAACCTTCTAATAGATAAGTTTTATTTGCTATGCTAATTTTCCATACAAAATATTTTCCATTTCTACAGTTAGTTAGTATATGAACCCTCCACTAGGCTACTTAGACAAAATTAACAGGGCCGTTTATTTAACTTTAGGTGAACCTTGACTAACCACAGAATAAAAATAAATAAAAAGCTAAATAATAAATATATATCTCTTCTGTATTTAGACGGGCCTTGACATGAACTCTTTAGTGGAAAGTGAAAATAGCAGCCCTACTACCTTTGTTGTTATCTTTTATTTGAACCGGCTATTATTTTTAATCTACAAGTCTATACTTTACATTGGTTTGGAATTATAATTTTTGCAACAAATATGTTCTTTAAACTTCTAGTGAGTTGTTCTATCATTAAATCCGTGTAGTTTATAAGGTGCAATATGTCAAGTGAAGTTTGGGACAGGTTTAACATTTCCCAAACAAATACAAACTACGCCAAATGCAAGTTTTGTGGGACTTTGATTTCTAAAGGGGGGTAAATTCCACAGTACCAGTGCAGTAAAAAAACATTTGAAGACACATTCACTTGAAATATTTTCCAGTAAATCATCAAATGATGGTAGTAATAAGGAAAAAATGAAGGATTCAGTTTCATTTACAAAATTCTAACTTTGTAAACCGACCCTGATGATCCCATTATTCCTGGATGTTCATAAAATTCTAATCAGTCTTACTGTTCTCATCCAGCCAAGCCATACCAACAATGAAATCCAACAGAATCTCTCACCTCCAGCACCAAAGAGATTGAAAACATCATTTCAGCAAACTTTATCAAGCTTTATTGATAGCAGAGCAAAGTTCAAACCTGACGATCCACGAAGTCAAGCCATAAACCAACTTATTGCTGAAATGGTGTGTTTAGATAATCAACCACTGACGATGGTAAGAAAATCAGGATTTCGGGCACTTGTCAGTCATACATTTTGTTAACAAGTTATTATTTAATTTAAGTCAATTTTTTTTTAAAAATAATTCTTTTAATTTTTTTGACAAACTAAAAATGTACTTTGAAGATTCAAGGATCCGAATTTGGATTCGAGATTTGAAAGAAAATTTTGGATTCGGATTCGAGAAATAGGATTAGACTCATTTCTAGTTAATTGCTATCTTCAGTCAGTAGAACACTCATTAGTCAGGTATCTACGAATATACAATCACATCTGAGGTATGTAGAGCAGAGCCTATGATTGGTCAAATGGGGACAGAGTGCGGGAGAACATATTATCATAGGTGCAGTTTTAACAAGCTTTGATTATGCTGGTAACACTTCACGATCTGCCATTGAGGTACAGTCAAAATTTTAAAAGTGGTGCCTTTTATAAAATTCAAACATATTTTGTGGCCAACATTGATAACATATTACTATTTTATAGGTAAGCTATTGATGAGCTAATATAACTCAAAAGTGACAGCTGCAGATGTCCTATTTTATGAAAGCTGGACTGTATTAAATAAGACGAGGTAAACGGTTGAAGGTTTGAGGAACACAGAATACTGCAGTGAGCCATGGCTCGTTGGTTTGTAGTTTACAGTTTTGTTTGTCCTGCGAGTGTGTGTGTGTGTGTGTGTGTGTGTTTGTTTGTCTGCGTGTGTATTACTCGATAATATTAGTCCACAAAAGGAATGAGTGTGTATTGATTCTCAACGTCACAACAGCTTGGCAGGAACAAAAGACCATTAATAATCCGGTACTGGCTCACGTAGGTCCTATTGGTCGCTAGGAATTAATACATTGTGAGCTGCTTTTTGTCGTGCTCTTCTAAAACAACCTTATATCCTTCAGGTGAGATCGTGTTCAATGATTCGTACGTTTAGCAAGTAAATCAGGTTAAGTCTAGATGAAAATGTTAAAAGGAGGATATTTGACTCTTACACTAAAGATCAAATGTCAATTGTTCTCACTGTACGTCTTAAGGTGGTAGTGTATGGAATGCTAGCTAAGGCCAATGTTTTTGCAGTTTTTATATCAAAAATGTTTTTACTCAAGAATAAATCAAACATTTCTCCAGTACAAACATAGATTTTAATTTTCTTCACATAGTAATCAAAAGTTGTTGAATATCTGTCAAGGGTGTCCTGGAATTTATTGAACTTTTTCTTTCATTTAAAAAGTTTCTCACCTATTGCCTCTATGTTCATGAAAGGATATTCAACAAATGTTGATATCATCATGTGAAGAAAATTAAACTCTTGTTTCTACTGGAGAAATATTTCATTTAGTTTGGACAAATAAATGTTATGCTGTAAGAATTGCAAAATACACTGAACCTTTGTCATGTCCCTGCACTCCCCATCTTGATTGTATTTTTGTCCTTGACAATTTTTTCTTTATTTGAAAAGTCCTTGTCAAATGCTCGTGATAAATATAAAATAGGTTAACTGTTGACAGTAATATGACTCATACTCATAATCTTGACACGTATTCAACAACTATTAATATTAATACGTGGAAAAAAAATTAAACCCTTCGTCTCTACTGGAGGGTGACCTGGTGGTCTAGGGGTAAGGTGTCAGACTTCTGTGTTGAGGGTCCGGGGCTCAATCCTCGGTCCCGGTACAGATTTATCTGATCGCCAAACCCTTCCTTCACCTCTGACAAGATGTGTATTAATCACAACTTGTGAATGTGAGGAATGCCAGGCCTCCACCGTGGTTCGGATTCCACGTTAAACTTTAGGTCCTCCATTTCATTCACAATCACCCTACCATTACACATTAGCGTAAGTGCGTATAACCCGAACGGGTAGTAAGACTCGGAGCTAATAATAATAATAATGGGATATTTTAATAAGTTCGTTTAGTAAGTGATATTTAACATGAATTCAACACTCACCTAATTTGATGGTTGAAACTGTTTTACAGGCCGTTAGCTTTGAATTTCAGGATCTAAGGACAATGCTTCTAATCGTAGGTTTGGCTCCACCCTAAATTTGTTTTTATATTTATTTTTTAATATTCACAAGAGCTGAGAACTTTGTCTATTGCGGATAAGGTGTGGCAAATGGCATCAATTACGTTATCGATCTTTTGGAAAAATTGGGGTACAATGAGGAAGTATGAAACCAAATGTTCAACAACGGTATCGAAGGAAATAATAGCATCATAAGGTGGGGATGTAGGAATCATAAGAAAAGATCAGTGTTTTTGTAGTTTTTATAGTGAAACTTTTTTTTGGCCTAACTAAATCAAATATTGCTCCAGTAGAAATCTATTTAATTTTCTTCCCATGGTGATATCAACAGTTGTTGAATATCTGTCATGATCATAACGGCATCAGATGAGAAACTTTTTAAAGGAAGAGAAAAAATAATCATTAAATGCCAGGACACCCTTGACAGATATTCAACAACTGTTGAGGTCACCTTGTGAAGAAAATTAAACTAAATGTTTCTACTGGAGAAATATTTTATTTGTTTGGACCAAAAAAAGTTTTGAAACCGAAACTGTAAAAATACTGCCCTTTTTTGCGTTCCCCACACTCCCGCCCTGAATGTCGTAGTAGAATCACAAAACAATTCAATAAGTTTAGATTTTTCAATAGTTGTTTCGTGGACCCCCAGTTTGAGAACTTCCGCTCTAGATGATTAGAGTTATACCTACTTTAAAGCGTTTGACCAATTATAGTTTTATAGAACTAAGGTAGATTCACACTAATGATGTGTTACTCCGCACCAGTTCAGACAGGTTTTTTTTACACCGTGTTTTACTACCCGTTTGGTTTGAACGAATAATGTACTAATCACGCTAATGTGTTAGGGTTGAGGTTGAGGAAGATTGAATTTAGAGGAAGCTTACCCCCATTTGCGTGGAGTAAGATTGTAAAACCATGGTGTTAAACGGGGGGCTAGGATGTCTACACGAGGAGAGCTCTAATGTCTACATGGTGTTACATGGGGAGCTCTAATGTCTAAATAGTGTTACATGGGGGAGCTCTAATGTCTACATGGTGTTACATGGGGGAGCTCTAATGTCTACATGGTGTTACATGGGGGAGCTCTAATGTCTACATGATGTTACATGGGGGAGCTCTAATGTCTACATGGTGTTACATGGTGGAGCTCTAATATCTACATGGTGTTACATGGGGGAGCTCTAATGTCTACATGGTGTTACATGGGGGAGCTCTAATGTCTACATGATGTTACATGGGGGAGCTCTAATGTCTACATGGTGTTACATGGTGGAGCTCTAATATCTACATGGTGTTACATGGGGGAGCTCTAATGTCTACATGGTGTTACATGGGGGAGCTCTAATGTCTACATGGTGTTACATGGGGGTCTAATGTCTACATGGTGTTAGATGGGTAGTTTTAATGTCTACATAGTGTTACATGGGGAGCTCTAATGTCTAAATAGTGTTACATGGGGGAGCTCTAATGTCTACATGGTGTTACATGGGGGAGCTCTAATGTCTACATAGTGTTACATGGGGAGCTCTAATGTCTACATGGTGTTACATGGGGGAGCTCTAATGTCTACATGGTGTTACATGGTGGAGCTCTAATATCTACAGGATGTTACATGGGGGAACTCTAATGTCTACAGGATGTTACATGGGGAACTCTAATGTCTACATGGTGTTACATGGGGAGCTCTAATGTCTACATGGTGCTACATGGGGGAGCTCTACTGTCTACATGGTGTTACATGGGGAGCTCTACTGTCTACATGGTGTTACATGGGGGAGCTCTACTGTCTACATGATGTTACATGGGGGAAGTTCTACTGTCTACATGGTGTTACATGGGGGAGCTCTACTGTCTACATGGTGTTACATGGGGGAGCTCTACTGTCTACATGGTGTTACATGGTGGAGCTCTAATATCTACATGGTGTTACATGGGGGAGCTCTACTGTCTACATGGTGTTATATGGGGGAGCTCTACTGTCTACATGATGTTACATGGGGGAAGTCTACTGTCTACATGGTGTTAATGGGGGAGCTCTACTGTCTACATGATGTTACATGGTGGAGCTCTAATATCTACATGGTGTTACATGGGGAGCTCTAATGTCTACATGGTGTTACATGGGGGAGCTCTACTGTCTACATGGTGTTATATGGGGGAGCTCTACTGTCTACATGGTGTTACATGGGGAAGTTCTACTGTCTACATGGTGTTACATGGGGGAGCTCTACTGTCTACATGGTGTTACATGGGGGAGCTCTACTGTCTACATGGTGTTAATGGGGGAGCTCTACTGTCTACATGATGTTACATGGGGGAAGTTCTACTGTCTACATGGTGTTACATGGGGGAAGTTCTAATGTCTACAAGGTGTTATATTGGGGAGATCTAATGCCTACATAGTGTTACATGGGTGGAGGCAGGACCACTAATGTCTACATAGTGCTACATAGTGGCTATAATGTATACATGATGTTATACGTGTTACGGGGGGGGGGGGACTATAATATCTACATAGAGAAAGGAGAAGGCCAACAAAAGGTAATAAAAAAATGGTTACGTTGTTTATGGATGATCCCTTTTTAAAGTTCCCATGTCCCTGTACCGTAGTTGAGGTTCTATACCTTGGCAGGTAGGAGTTCTCGCCCTGGTTAGGTCCCCACCTTCCCGCCGACAAAGCCGCTCAGTCCATTATTGCGGCTCATAAATTGGGCAATAATTCCTAGCCCATCTGTCACAGCATGACTACTTTATTTGACAAGAGGGTGGGTGGGGGGGAGTAGGTTGAATAGAGAGGGAAATAAACATCGATAATTGATATTAATTACCCTCTTTGTAACATGTACACCTCCCCTTATATATTTAATTATCTTTCTGTTGTAAATTTAGTTTTGCAAAAGAAAGTGTTACATAATAAAATTAATTAATTAATTATATAGTAGGTTGAAGCTATTGTGAATATGTAAGTTGTAAATAAATGTCTATATTTAGATTTGAGTTTGTATAACAAATGACCACCTTTCTAGTTTAGTGCTCAGAGTTCCTCGCTACATATCCAGAGGCTCCGAGATCGATCCCCGGCGCTTCCAGATTTATCTGTGAAGCAATGGGAAAATCCATGGCTTCGGTCTAGAAAACTAAAATAAACGGCCAGCGGTTCGTTGTGCTGACCATATGACACCATATTCCCGCAAAGGTTGGCACTATCTCCGCCAACATGTGGTGGACGCTTGGTCGATATAGCTCACTTTGCGGACTGATGACATGGATTGTTGCATAACAATATCCGAACTGTCTCTAAGATGTCACTCTCGCAATTGACTGGACAACCGATGACATCGAATCCCGGGTGGAGTGTACCGATAGTGTTTTTTTCTTAAATTGTTTTCCACGTATTTGTGGGTGCACTTCCTCTAAATTCAACCTTCCTCATCCGTAACACATTATTGTAATTAGAACCCACTTCTTAGGCCGCGTGGTCTAACGCGCTACTCTCGCAGTAGAATAGACTGTCGAAGACGGGGAGATTGGGTGTACTCAAGATGGTTTTTACAAAATGTTTTCCACTCTCCCTCCCCGCAAATCTAAATATGACCTTCATAATCCCTCAAATCATTAGCGTAATTAGTAAATAAACGTTTAACCCAAATGTGTAACGAGACGCTTTGTTTGTTTTTTTAAAAGTCTTAAATCCTTCAGCGCTTAGCTATAGCTATTAAATGTTACTTTAAATACTGTTTTTTTTAACCTAGTAACATTTCGATATAATAGTTTGAGTATCATCATAATAATTCACGAATGTAGACCGTTTGTGGTCTGTTTCAGACTACAGGTGAGTGTTAGTCTATCTAAAAGTCGTCTTAGCAGTCTGCCTGCCTAGTCATCCTTACCAGCCGGTTGCTATTATAGACTTTTTTTTTTAGGGGAAACGTTCGTCATCTATTCTCATACTCTTTCTAAAATTGATGTAACCTGAAGTTTTTTTTTATTATTAATTTTTTTTATGATCCATCAATATAAATCCCACTTCTCTCCTAAAAAAATTTTTTTTATTTATTTCATCTGTTTGTGTACTTGTTTTCTGGGACCCAATTGCTTGAACATTTCTGAGTGAAACAATAGATGGAGTGTAGCCAAAAAGTGCAATATTTATTATTTATTTATAATCGTATGTTATTACTGAACGGGAGAGAACATGATATCCAGTTAGGTCGCCTGTAAGTAGACTATTCGCAGCTCTGGTGGCACAGAGCGTGGTCCAGGCTATACCATGAAGGTTGTCTACACTCATACCTACCACGAGACGACGTGATGAGAGTAATTATAAAGTCGTGGGCCAATGAGTGTCTTAGACCTAACTTAAACCTAATTTACCATCCCCTGGTGGCCTTTGGAATAGTTCCCAATTAAGTTTATTAGCATCGCGTCTTACTACCCGTTCGGCTATACGCACTTACGCTGATGTGTAATGGTAGGGTGATTGTGAGATGAAATGGAAGACCTACAGCTTAAAGTGGATCCGAACCATGGTGGAGGCCTGGCATTCCACACATTCACAAGTTGTGATTAATACACGTCTTGTCAGAGGTGAAGGAAGTGTTTGGGAATCAAATAAATTTGTGTCGGGACCGAGAATTGAACCTTGGACCCTCAGCACAGAAGTCCAACACCTTACCCCTAGACCACCAGGTCACCACCCAATTAAGAGAAAAACACCCAAGATACCAGCCTGGAATCGAACTCTGGAACCCTAGGTACATATCCAGGTACACTGACCACTATAGAAGGTGCGATTATATATCCTTTGCTGCAGCTCATATTATACTAAACTCCACCTTCTGTTTAACTCTGACTCGTTCTTGCAGGCGAGTCCACATATTTATCCTCCAAATGTTAACTCTGGGATTGTTAGAGTAGGTATTGTATACTTTCAACCTGGTTGATTTTTTGTACTTGTATTTTTTTTATCACCGCATCTTATTCCCTGCTCAGGTCATATGCACAATGTGATAGTTACTCTAATGAGGTAGAGATGAGGAAGGAAGCATTTTAGAGGTAATCTATCCGAATTTGCGTGTAAGAAGAGTGGGAAAACATTTAAGGAAAAAACAACCTCAGTAGACCCGACTGGGATTCGAATACAAATCTCCCCGTATTCAGTAGGCCTATTCAACACGAGAGTGATGCCTTAAATCATTTAGCCACTGAAGCCGGGACTCTTTGTAACTGACTTGATTTTGTTTCAGAATATTAATTAATAATCCTAGATTTTTTTTAAAACGTGTTAATTTTTTAATGAATCTTTTTTACCCTCATAATATGATTATGCATGGACTCGAACGTAATTGACATATTCACTTGTTATAGTTCTTTTAATATGAATTTTAATTGGGTGTTTGCCCAAAGCCTTGAATTCACTGCAAGAAATAGTCTTATCATAATATCCATATTTATACGTTTACATTTATATCATTCTTTAAACCATAGAACAATTCTTGTGCGTGAAATAAACAAGAGTGCCATATTTTTGACCAGACCTTCCTTATATTCAGAGAAAAAAAGTATCTTAGTCTTCCCTATTGAGGGACTGTCAGTAAGATCCGAAAATACAGGGCCATGTTCTCGTGGCTCTTTGCGTGGATGCTGGTGTATTTCATTAAAATTCCCTCCTTTTCTTATATTGGAGTTTAACTTTCTTCACGTGGTGATATCAACAGTTGTTGAATATCTGTCAAGGATGTCCTGGAATTAAATGATAACTTTTTCTCTTCATTTAAAAAGTTTCTCATCTAATGCCACTATGCTCATGACAGATATTCATCAACTGTTGATATCACTATGGGAAGAAAATTAAACTCTGTGTTTCTACTGGAGAAATATTTATCTATTTTCACCAAGAAATTGTTTTGACATAAAAATTGAAGAAGAAAAAAAAACTACTTACTTTTTATTGACTTCACCAAACTCCCACCTTTATGAGATGGCCAGAAAACAAATTTTATTTGATGCATCACATCCAATTTCTCACTAATTATTAGCATACATACAGGTTGTTTCAGTGAAATTATGCAAAAATTAAACAGACATAGGGGATGCTCTGCCGAACATTTTGAGACAGGGAACGTGTGGTCTGCGAAGCCAGCTAAGTGGGATATGGGTCTAAACATGTCTAACACTGTTACTGATGTCCAGGTTATTCACAGCTAATCATTACATGTATTTATTTACATTTAGTTGTAATATTACTACAGGTAGTACTGTACAGTATACCATATCATTGACAAAAAGGAGGAAACCTACCATTTTGTTCCTCACAGCAGCTGCTCAAAATGACAACAATCAACCCCAATGCAAGCATGACATCAGCGTAAGAGATCTGCCGCACCCGTTCTAATATCCCATGCTGTTGCTAATCACGTCACAGGCGACGACAATCCTGGCAACCAATTCCAAGTCTGTGTCCACTGGGCTCTCATTCACAAGTGATTTGAGATATCCCCATAAGAATACCTCAGCTCTCCAATGTTAGACATATCCATACGAGACGCCTTCAGGCTCTCCCCCACATGTTTAGACCCATATCCTCCTTAGATGTCTTCACAGGCCACTCGTTCCGTATCTCAAAATGTTAGATAGAGCATCCCCGATGTCCTGTTTAATTTTAGCACGCTTTCACTGACACACTCTGTATATTTGTTATTTACAATACTTACATAATATTGATAGAAATGTATTATAGTGTACACTCTGTGGTGCAAGTTTACAGTCTTACCTTGACGGGTTCCAGTGACGTCATATACATGCACCATGGTGGAAACAAACTGGGTAGGCTTGCTAGTTTTCATAGAAAAATATATAATTTTCATCACTACTCTCTTGTGCTAAATAAACTTAAAACATATTTAACAATTTATAAATACACCAAAACCAAACCCCTTTTTTTTCTATTTTTTTTACTTTCAAATATATACTGCACTTAAAAAAAAGTATTTATTTGATAACTTCCCACTGATAAATCAAAGAATATGAGAGTTAAAATTTTTTCCAATTTATATGAGTTTGTAATATATTTAATTTAAAATCCATATGGAGTATAAGAATCTAAAATAATTATTTTTCTTCTGTAATCATCTAATTTACTAACGCTTTTGTTGTATCAATTATGTACGATTGGCACTCAAAACACATTTTTTTAAACAAAAAAGTGTTCAGGTTTAAGACTAGGCTTAAAAAATATCTTCAATCCTAACGTGTGAAAAGTAATTATATTATAGACCTTAATTCATTGACCTTGTTAGTTGATATTTAGTAAATAAAAATTTGCGACTATCCTAGTTAGATTTATAAAATAACAAATGAAGTGGAAAGGGAATAAAGTCACATTACACACATTTTACAGGACAATAACTTTTATAGCTGATATCCCATAAGGACCCACAGCAAATTTCTTTTATTTTTAGATTAATTTAAATATGACAAGACCTCTTTTAATCATAATATAAAGTTCCTTATAAATGTCTCATGATTGTTTAATAAATGGCAGCACTAAATCAATTTGAAAATAGATTTTACTCTTTTTTCTTGTAGGCCTACCCTTAAAATATTTAAATAATTATCCCAAGTACTCATAATGTAGAGTCTAACGCACTAATCTAGTGTTGAACTAGACTGCTGAAGACTGGGAGGCGGGGGTTCGATCCCGATCAAGTGGACTGAGATTATTCCTTAAATGGTTTTCCACTCTCCTTTCTGCGCAAATTCGGGTGCATTTCCTCTCAATTATGCCTTCCTATGCCCTAACCCACTAGTATAATTAGTACATAGGCGTATAGCCTGAATGTGTAGTAAGACGGGTGCTAATATATATATATATCATATTCTTTAAATTGAAAAAGACACCTGGACACGCGAATCGAACCTTGACTTAATACCGCGATGCTCTACCACTGAGCTATCCAGGAATCGTCCCGTGCCAAGGGTCATTCTTCACTCATATTTTAAGGCAGAGTCTGTGATGGATGGGTGTAAATCGTCAGCTACATTGCTCATGATACCTCGTGATCTTAATTGATCATCATATTAGGTATCTGATGATTTTCCCACGTCTATCACAGACTCTGCCTTAAAATATTATTGTAGAATAACCCTTGCCACGGGACGGTTCCTGGATAGCTCAGTAGTTAAAGCATTGGCGTAATAAATTATAGATCCTGGGTTCGATTCCCATGGCCGTGTGTATTTTTCTAATTTTAAGCAACTGAATATAGTTTTAGTATTGTTTTGAAGTGTTATAGGAATTAGAAGTGTAGCAGCATAACTATTAGCTGTATCACACAGTATTGTGTCATACCTTATGTAGGCCTGTACAACACGATTGTTGTGTTCATACCTTATTAGGCCTGTATCAACTATCTTGTGGTTCATACCTTTGTGCTTATCAACACAGCATTGTTGTGTTCATACCTTAGGTAGGCATGTATCAACACAACATTGTTGTGTTCATACTTATGTAGGCCTGTATCAACACAGAATTGTTGTGTTCATACCTTAGTAGCCTGTATCAACACAGATTGTGTTCATACAAGCATTAATTCACGCGTTATATCAAGCACTTCAGTTTATGTTGAAGAAATAAAAAGTTTTCGAAAAATAAATACAGTTATTATAAGTACAATTTGACATATTAACAATATATATTGACGCTTTATTGACAAGTATACAGGGCATACATTTCTGTCGCTAAGTCATAAAACTTCAAATATTGTGCAGGCCAAAATTTATTTTACAAAATCAAACTAATAGATTTAGTTTAGAATTTCATCTTTAAGAACAGAAATGTGTATGGGTCAGCATATATGTTTCAATTATTGTATTAATTTATAAAAATTTGAGTGCCTTAAAGGTTATTTTAAATTTTAATGTTTGATCTTTGGCGAATAACAGGGTGACATAGGTTTACTATTACTTTCAAACTATATTTTCACATTCAAACCTACTTTTACAATCATAGTTTTTTTTTAAATATTTGTGTATTGCTTGTCATTAAGGGCACTACGCAATAACTAGGCTAAGTATTGTTTGAGTGTTAATTTAGAGGGTTTTTTTTACTGTTTAGTCTTAAGGTGTAGATGCAAGGAAAGAAAGAAAAGATAAGTATTTTTTCAGCTCTTAGAGGAAAACAAAATAAATAAAATATTGCTTTAGTAGATATATAAAATTTAATTTTCTTCACATGGAGATACCAACAGTTATTGAATATCTATCAAGGATGTCCTGAAATTTAATGACAACTTTTTCTCTTCATTTAAAAAGTTTTTCATTTAATGCTGCTATGTTCATGACAGGTATTCAACAACTGTTGGTATCAACATGTGAAGAAAACAGATCTCTATATTTCTACTGGAGCAATATTTGATTTGTTTTGGCCAAAGAAAAGTTTTGATATAAAAACTGCAAAAACACTTACATCTTCTTACGTCCCCTAAACTCCCATCTTAACTCTCCACTAAAACTCTACTTATGATCTGACGTCATATCTTGGTCAAATTGCCAAGCACTTATCCCAAAAAAACAAATTTACCCACTCAAACAACGCTAAGCCTCTTACTTGTATACCGCCCATATTCTTTCCCATAAAATTTAGCCTTCTTTCTCAAAATCTCACTAAACAACTATCAATTACTCAATATTGGTACAATTAGTTTTTTTTTAATATTCTGTACATTTACACTTTATTTTCAGGCAACAAACATAAAGTATTTATAAAATGTTAAAGAAACACACAAAAATTAATGAATATTTTTTTATATATAAACAAATAATAATATGTTCACTCTGATTCTGACATATACATTTATATAATATTTATATTTATATTATTATATAGGATTTATTTTGAAAGTCATTGTTTCTTTTGTTTGTTTTTTCTGCGTTAATTTATATCCCAGGTTGGCAAACTGGTTCCTAGATTTTTAAAAAGGGTGACATTTTTCAAATAAGCAGCTGCACAGGAAGCCATTACCTAATATTTATAAAAAAATAATATTAGACCCAATTTTAATCAAATTTATTACTTTTTAAATAATGATTAAAGGTTAATTAGCGTTGCAACATAACAGAAATCAACACACTTGGCATGATTTATGTATCGGTTTGAAAATAGTAACACGTTATAAATAAAACATATTTGTTTCAAAGAGTGTCGTGTCGTGAAGTGTTGCCAGGGTAAGTAGAGCTTGTTAAAACGGTACCTGTGATTTGTTTTCAATCACTTGATCTCTATTTGACCAAAAATACATAGGCTCTGCTCTACACACCTCCCATAGGAATGTGTTTTTGTTTATACTATGGCCAATGAGTGTTCCAATTAGTGATGAGAACAAGTCACAGGTACAGTTTAAACTAATTATGTTTAGCTTGACAACAAGACACGCCATTCTTTTCAAATTTTTAAAATAAAAATATATAAATACAGTTGAACAAAAATTGGTATAAAATATTTCCAGCCAGCTGTTCAATCAAAATATGCATAAGGTCTGTACAACTTTCATTTGACGACACATTTTATCTCGCCAGTTTTGAAGTTCTGGGTTCGATCTTGACTCGATATTATTCTAATATTGCCACAGCACCCACCAAGCAAGAGAAGATGCACACATATAAATAACACACGTCATCTTCCTGGTCACTGAACCTACCACCACCCTCCTTTCTAAATGCCCGTACAATAAAACATGTCGTTCTGGGGTCAAAGGTCATAAAATTGTCCTTCACTGAGCTTATAATCATTATATCTCCATCCATTATCTACTGGTCCTTTCTGAACCAAAACAATAATTGTACTCCCATGATCCAGTGCTACTATTAATATTAATATGAAATAAACTCGTAGGTAAAATTTTAGCGGAACTGTCACAGTTATACACATTGTCGTGACGTATGCATGGTTAAGTTGATATATATATGTTATAATATATATATGCTTATACATAATATATATATATATGTATAACAGCTGCCAAAAAAGACCCTCGAAATAATGGCTGAACTATATGATATATTAGTAAGTGAGATCAACCTTTTTTTATTTGAATTAACAGAAAAAAAAAATACTAAGCTAAAGACACATTATTTTTTAATATTCTTGCTTCCATTGCGTGATTCTCGAGGCGTTGCACCTCCGTTTGAAAATAAAAGATGATGTTTTAGTCATTAAAAATTTTAATTAAAGGCTTTTGTTTAATAAGAGCAAGCAAAGGCAGCCTAAGATTGTATTAACATAGGCCTACACACACTCTGTTTTATTTTTATATATATATATATATATAATATATTACTGATAACATTAATATCAGTGTTATATAATAAGACTATATCACTGATTATCAGTATAGGCCTATAACTTATATATATATATATATATATATATATAATATGTATATTAGTGGTGTCGCTCACATATACGCGTATAAAGATAGATATAAGAGACATACTCGTGAAAATATTCAGGCTATGTAAGATATAAATATATATATATTGGAGATGGCTCAGATCCATATACTTCTTGAATCCTAGAATCTTAAAAAAAAAACTACAAATTTGGTTGAAGTAAAACTATTTAATATTTAATTTTTAAAAGGTTTTTCAAAACTTGGTGCTACTAACAAATTCTATTTGGTTTGACGTGTCTATTACGTCATAAAATAACAAAGCGAGCATTCTTTAAGTAAATTAATAATTATATTAATACAATTATGTCCTTTGTTATAATTTGGTCACCCTCCCAACTACACAAGTCTATATAATTCCTTTCAATTGCTTAAAATTGTTATATCAAGTCAAGGTTTTAATATTATATTTGAGATGGTTACTTTTAAGATTTTAACGAATCTTGTGAATACCATAAGATTTGAGGAATGGAGGATTTGAGATTCAAATACTTAAAACACATTTTTCAAAATTTCAAGTGAAATTTGTTCTAGATCTCTAATAATTCTAGTTGGTGGTTCAGAACCAGTTATAATTAAAGTATATGCTTAACAACAAGGCCCCAGACCAGTAATTTAACACTAAACAATGTATGAATGTTAAAATGAATGGATTATAAGAAAGAATGTTAGCATTTATAGTTTATATTATTCTTTTATATCCATATGTTCCTCTTATATTAATAATTTTTTCCCCAAGATTCGGAATTGAGATTCGAGATTCAGGATTCGTAGATAAATTGGAGGTTCATAAAATAGTGTATTCGAGCCAAATACTATATATATATATATATATATTGGACAGTTTTATATATATATATATTTTTTTAGTGGACAATATATATAGTGGATAATATATATAGTTGATAATTCAAGAACCACCATTATATATAGGCTATATTGGATGATTTTATATAATTCAAGAACCACCACTAATATATATATATATAGGATAATTTTATATATATATATATATATTGGATAACTATATATATATTGGATAATTCAAGAACCACCATTTATATATATATATATATATATATTTTTAATTATTTCCAGGGTAAGCAACACTAGACAGGACTGTATTAATAGACCGTTCCTTTCCACTCAGTAACAAACTTGCAGCCAGGGCACACTCATTTTCCAACTGCATTATTGTGTGTGTGGCTAGTCGAATTGATATTTAGAGGGCTGGTGACCAGTCACTCTTTTAGTGTAGAGGAACTGACCATCGTACAGATACTGGGCTTTGATCAACACCGTGTGTTTTACAAGTGATAAAAAAAAGGTTGACCTCACAACGCTGGTCACACTCGAGATAAAAACAACCCACCTGCATTAGGTTAAGACAGGCAATTACAAAGAGATTGTGTGGACAGCGGCTTTAGGAAGCGATGGATCGAAAGTTATTTTCAATAATTATTACTATAACTGATTCCCATTTATAAATTCATACTTGAATGTTTTTCAAAGGGTTTTGAACCACAAAATATGAAGAATGGAGCAGACAAAAATATTATATTTGAAAGTCAAATGAAATATATAAAAAATACTTTTTTTAGTACCACGCCTTACTACCCGTGCAGGTTAGGCTATACGCTTGTGTACGACGCTAATTAGAAAGGTTATATTTGAAGGAATATTACCCCCAATTTGCCTGACTGAAGAGTGAAAAACCAGCCTCAGTACACCCGACCAAGATTCGAACCTGAATCTCCCCGTAATCGGCAGTTTAGTGCAGCGTGAGAGTAGCGCGTGAGACCACGCGGCCACGGAAACGGGTAAAAAAAAAATATTTTAGTTTGAATAGCCCAAAGGAGCGTCTATATATTTTTACATCTCATTACATAAAAACTATTTTAAATTATTTTGAAACCGTTTTGTTGAGATGATAAATTTGACTAAAATATTTCTTTGTTAAGCATATAGTCCTGCTGTTGGTTTTTAAAAGAAAATAGAAGCATAAATTGAAATAATTATTCACAATTTGGAAATGATAAGCAGAAACCGACAATTATACAGTGGTACATAATGTAATAATAACATTCAGAAGACTGATTATTACTAGCCACATTTATGTTTTAGTTGGTTTTTTTAAAGAATTAATAATTTAATGCTTGACCTGTAATAGCCCGATTTCCTAGGAATAACCACCTTAAGGAAGTTGCCTACCCGTGACGTCACGGCAGTTCAAGATAAGATTTCTCATGTTAAAGAATTTACGTTTTATTCGTCGTGTTTTAAAGGTACAGACAGCGTTGAAACAAAAACCGTAAATTCTTCAATAATTCTAAAAATAGTCCTACATTGTCACAAAAATATTACTTTTAACAGTTTTTTGTAAACGTAATTTTTTAAATATAAATCATCTACAACTACTCTTCCTGCCAGGATGTAGGCTAAAACTATCTTTCCAAAACTGTACATGCCTATCTAAAATAGGAAATAATGAAAAGTAATTTTTAAAAGCAAGTAAATGCTGCCTCGTCATGCGAATAGGGGAAGTGATATCATTGGGCAGACAAGGAGCATTGATACTAAGTGAGTTGCTCAGTTTATTCCCTCTTTTTCTATTTAGTACATTGGCAAGTGTGAATGAACTTAAAATAGTGCTTAGCTGCGTCAAGTTAGGATGCAGCCCGCTTCGAAAAATAGCTTAAAAATCTCCAAGTATACAACTTCGTTAAATACCTTATTTACTATATGAACCCTCTTTATAGTAGTATAGAAAAAAGGCCTTTCAGATGGTTAATTCTAAGAAAACTGAGCTATAATTATATAAATATACTATTTGGCAGGATATCTAAGAAAAAAAAAATTAAAATATGTTCCTAATAAAGTTCAAATGATTTGACTAGAAGCTGAATGACCACAACTTTCCATTTCTGCCAGCTTTCCCCACAATTATCCTGTGTAATTCCTCTTATGTTTCCCTCGTCACACGATCATAACGCTGAGGCAACGTAGGCCTATCACTGTAATATTGGCAATTATACACCCAGGTTACAGCTTATTTGGTGCTGACTGACAGTTCACAGCTGACTTCTGACAGTCAACATTTAGGTATATACCTACATTTTGACTGTCAGAAGTGACAACTGCTAAAGACATGTTTTTTGCAGATCATATGGTTCGGCGTAGGGATACATAATTTGGTCTGGTAGCTTTTCAAAGCCGTCAGAAGTCAGCTGTGAGCTGTCAGTCAGCACCACAGAAGATAAAACTGAGGTTTAGCTCCCCGTAATAGTTTAGTATTCAAAACATTAGGATGATATTTAAAAACTCAGTATCATGTCATGAAATGTTGCCAGGGTAAGCAGAGTTAGTTCTAACTGTACCTGTGAATTGTTATCACTCAGTAGAACACTCATTTGTCAGGTATCAACTAACATACATTCCTATGTGAAGTGTGTAGAGCAGAGCTTATGTATGATTGGTCAATTAGGAACCAAGTGGTTGAGAACATATCACAGGTACAGTTTTAACAAGCACTGCTTATCCTGGCAACACTCCACGACACACCACTGGTTCTTAATGTGTTTAAAAGTTGCAGGAATATTTGCCTCACTCTTTAATTTTGCCAGCGGCAGTGAGATAAAGTTGCCAACAGAGTAATCGTGTGACGCGGGCAGTATTTTGCTACAAGAAATAAGGTTTGATTAAAGAGAAGGCATCAGGTGCCCTTCCCCTCTACCCCCAAATCCCATATAAATAGTGTGTGGCGACATATTTAAATGTGTTGATTCACACAAAAAGCTAAGCTAAGCTATGCCTTGTTACGCTGCGATAGGTTATAACCGATTGCTGGCCGAGCAATACTTCCATCTTCCATCTTGAGCCATATTACGTTGCGGATGCGCATTACGCAGCATGGACCACATATTGAACAGACGCAGTGCTGAATTGTTGGGAATAACCAAATAAGTGTTATTAGTTTTGTTTTCAGTTTGTTCACGCGGATTCAATTGATATGCATCTTTACAACGTCGTCTTTAATCGGGGTTAACGGTTCATAAAACTCATTTCTATTCAATCTAAAATAGTTTTTAAATTTTTCCTCGTCTACTTCCAAGTCTCGCTGAATTAGATAGTGAAATTGCCGAATGTTTTCCTTTGCAGGTTTATTTGGTGATCCCAGATCCGTCCTCCACGTATTAAATTTTATTCATCTTCCAAAACAACCGCTAATAGCAACAGTTCCTTTTTCTCAGTACTTAGATTAAACAAGACCTTTTGGAGAATTCCAGTCACTGGAGCAGAGCAGAAAGTGACCACAGTGAATTCAGCAGAGAAAAGAGGAACCATATTTTAGCTTAGCATTGAATGTTAAACCAAACTGACAAAACCTTAGCATAGCTTAGCGTTCTGTGTGAACCGGCCTTGGTGGAGGCGGCACCCTCCAGTTTAACAGCACCCTAAGCGGGCGTGAGGAGCGGCCGTGACGCCACCCTCACGTTATTCAATCCTCAGGGAAGTGGGACGCCAGACTATTCAGCCACACTCGCAAGAGTGGAAACCACCCCCGGTATCTTTGAAGCACCCTAGGCGGGCGTTAGTCGAGGAGGCGTGACGCCACCTCCGGCCTCTACCAGCACCCCGGCGGTGGGTGCGGGGGCCGATATCACGAGAGGCGGGGCGGCGAGAAGGGCCGGTGCAGGGTGAGTGGGGGTGGGTGGGAGATGGGTGGAGAGTGAGCGCCCAGACTGATGCTCGAGTCGGAGGTGGTGGAGGCGGCGGCCGGACTGTGGGGCGGCTCCGGTGGCCGCCGCGGCGAGTGGTGGGACGACAGTTGAGCGGCTAGCTGCTGTTGCTGCATCCTAGAACACACCATCACAGTCTGGTTAGTGGACAAGTTGGTCTTACTCCCTGCCAGGGATATCCCTATATCTACACTAAGGGGGTGGGGACAAGGAAGGTTGGATTTGCGTGGAAGGAGAAATTATTATTATTATTATTAGCACCGCGTCTTACTACCCGTTCGGGTTATACGCACTTACGCTAATGTGTGATGGTAGGGTGATTGTGAGATGAAATGGAGGACCTACAGTTTAGCGTGGAATCCGAACCACGGTGGAGGCCTGGCATTCCTCACATTCACAAGTTGTGATTAATACACGTCTAGTCAGAGGTGAAGGAAGGGTTTGGCAATCAGATAAATCTGTGCCGGGACCGAGGATTGAACCCCGGACCCTCAGCACAGAAGTCTGACACCTTACCCCTAGACCACCAGGTCACCTGGAAGGAGAAAGGAAAACCATTTAGGAGAAATCACTCTATATTGACCCAACCCGGATTTTAATCCCGATCTTCCCGTCATTGGCAAGCCAGTCCAACATGAAAGTGACGCCTTAGACCATTATACCACCGATGTAGATAATTAATATCTATAATAATGACCAGATTCGGTGGCCGCATGGTCTAATGCGCCACTCTCACAGTAGATTAGACTGCCGATGACGGAGAGATTGAGGTTCAAATCTCGGTAGGGTGTACTGAGGCTTTTTTTCCTAAATCGTTTTCCACTCTCCCCCCACGCAAATGTGGGCACACTTCCTATAAATATAACCTTGCTCATCCCTAAGCCATTAATGTAACTAGTACATAAGCGCATAACCAGAGAGGGTGGTAAGATGCGGTGCTAAAAAAACACAGAGGCATAACTAGACAGTAATGGGCCCATGGAAAACTTTCATGGGTCGGGGAGGGGGGGGGGGTAAGAAAAGAAAAATCGTCACGTCAACAACATACACATTAGTGCCTCACGAGTACAATATTTGAAGAAAAAGAGAATATTCACTGCGCATGCGTTAGTAGATAAAGTACAATGTGCGCCACACACCTCGTGTTTTTTTAAAAGACTTATCATCGCCTTCCCTTACTAGTTATCCAAAACCGTGCGGAATTTAGTAAGGGTTGAACTTTTGCAAATATATTTGAAATGATGATAGAAATGAATTTGTGAAAAGTTCTGCATGCAAAATTGTTGAGTAAATGAGCAAAAATACACGTTTTTTGTTGTTGTTATTTGCTTATATCAGGTTTCGGCAAACTTTTAGTAGTGCTGTGCCGAACTAATATTGCAAAGTCGCTCTACGTGACTACTGACTTAAGCCCACCGAAATCGTTTAGAATTTTATACTAGTCAACTAGTACAACTATTAGAACAAATTTAAGTTGAGCTTGTAAAATGTAAATGTAATAACATGTTTCTAAATCTAATACCTACATTAAATAGCTACTGTTTCGAGAATATTTAGTATTTTAATATAAATCAGATGAATAAGAATAGATACAAAAATTATAAATTTGTTTTACAAAATTTTGAGTATTGAAGACACTATTAGAAATTTTGAAAATTGAATTATTGAATTTATTACTCCCATCGATGGTTTTAATCAAAAATAAAGTTTGTATATGATTTTTATTCAAATCGCTCAGCGTGCCATTGAAAATCGTTCTACGTGCCGCTCTTGAAGGTTGCACACCCCTGGTTTATATATTGTTAAAGATATATTTTACAGAAAAATATGCACATAGCTTTTTGGTATAATAAGAAATTATGTACAGTAGAATCACTATTGAGTAACTTTTAATTGAAAGGTGAAGTATTAAAAAAAACCACAGGCTTAAAAAATAACACTTTCATCTTTTAAAAAATTAATTTTGGGTGGGCGCTATTTTGGGCACTGGTCTGCGGAATTTATCCATCTATGCAATTCTATACCTACGCCACTGACAATAAACTATGTCAAGAGATATTCAAAATGGCACCTTTAACGCTGAAACTGACCAGCAGAAATAGGTTGGTTTTTTAGAGAGAATAGTAGATCGTTCAAAGACCGTTGGGCTATCAACAAATAAACCGGTCTATCTCACTTGATGAAAAGGTTTTCAAGTGTGTCTGAAACGGGAGAGGTGGATCTACACACCTTGCCCCCCCCCCCCCCTCCATATGGCCTAATCTGCTCCCTTATTTACCTTCCATCGATTGACGCTAGACGGCAGCAGTGGCTGGGAATCGTGGATGACAATCACTCTATTATCTGTAATTCCCTTTTTAATCGTTTCCAGAAAGTATTCCATTTTTTAAACATAATTGATGAAATACATGTCATAAGAAAATGTGCGTTTTAAATATTGAGCAGTGGTGGTTCATAGGATGTTGCTAGGGGTAGATTCACAGGACGGAACAGTAGGCCTGTTAAAGCCCTTCTCGAGTCGAATGGGGCTGCGTTATCTGATAGCTCGTGGTCTTAATTGACAACTCATGTGTAGCTGAGGATTTCCACACGTCCATCTCAGACTCTGCCTTAAAATATGAGTGAAGAATGATCCTGGGCACGGGGCGATCCCTGGATAGCTCAGTGGTAAGGGCATTGGCCTACTAAGTCAAAGGTCCCAGGTTCGATTATCGTCTCCAAGCGTCTTTTTTCTTTCAATTTAAACAAATATGATATTTAGATACGGCTATAACCGTACTCAACAACTATAATAGTTTGGCTATGTGATCCATTTAGGACCGTTCTTATGACTCCTGGATATATATTATCTGATCGATAAGTTAAAAGTGCTTCTCATGACCACCAGATAGCATTTATCTGCCAGATAAAATGTATTTTTCCAACAAATTTTTATCGGGAGGTTTAAGTACCTGATAACTTTTATCTGAAAGTTAAAATGGTCGTTGCCATAGTGACGCGTTGTTTCTCACGAGGTTTCGCCTATCATAATCTATTTTTAAGTTAAAATCTTGAGTCACGTGTTTGGTAGGCACAGGCCCAGGCTCTAACTATGTGTAAAGTTAGCATATTTAATTCACACTTTTGTATAAACTGAGAATCTATTTGTAGGGTTATAGTTATATTAAGAACAAATTATTTAAATATGAGTACAATAAGTGAAATTTTGTAGACGTTGTACCAAACTTTTGATCAAATTTTGGCAGACGCCGAAATTAGTACTTTGCAAGACAACCTAGCTACTAAGCCCACGTGACGCCATCTGTTTCCTCGCACTCGTTTAGCCGCCAATATTTAACAAATGTTGAGCGTTGTAGCCACTAGCCAGGTTGTAGCAGTAGCAACAGGGTTTATACGCATGCGCGCACCAGTAAAAACAGTACCAACCTTGCGTTTTCTGCATAAAAATACATTTATCCTACAGATAGCTATCCGGCAGATAAATTCAGTTTATAATACATGTAAAATATTAACGTGGCTGATAACCTTTATCTGGTCGCTAACTTTAACCTCCCGATAGCAATATTTATCTAAGACCGGCCCTTAGCCCTTTAAGCTAGTGAGCACACAATCGCTCGCTACATTATCGTGTGTGTGGTTGGTCGAACAAATAGAGAGAGGGAGAGAGATTTACAGAAAAAAACAGTTTTGTACAGGTTACCGAAAAATAATGGAGACTAAAAAATTAATTTTTTATAATCAAACTAATTTTGTAGTCAACATTAAATTGGTTGTAGCCTATACAAAACGGTTTTTTCTGTGTTTGCTTGGAATTAAACAGCGAGTAAAACCTTTAACTAAAAAGTCGAGACAGGCCTCATTTTATAGAACTTTAAGTCTTGAATATATTTTATCACGATAATTTGCAGCCATCGCTGCAACAAATCTTTAATAGCTATTAATTTATTTCCATAACATTTTCTTAGCCTCGCATCTTACTGCCCGTTCGGGCTATACAATTATGGTTTTAGAGATTAGGAAGGTGTAACCTGATGGTCTAAGGGTAAGGTGCCAGACTTCTGTGCTGAGGGTCCGGGGTTCAATCCTCGGTCCCGGCACAGATTTATCTGATTGCTAAACCCCTCCTTCACCTCTGACAAGACGTGTATTAATCACAACTTGTGAATGTGAGGAATGCCGAGCCTCCACCGTGGTTCGGATCCCACGTTAAACTGTAGGTCCTACATTTTATTTCACAATCACCCTACCATTGCACATAAGCGTAAGTGCGTATAACCCGAACGGGTAGTAAGACGCTGTGCTAATAATAATAATAATTAGTAAGGTTATATTTATAGAAAGTGTACCCGTATTTGCGTGGATGGAGGGTGGAAACCCATCCTAGGTCCAGCCAACCTATATTTGAACCTTGATCTCCCCATCATCGGCAGTCTACTCTATTGCTAGAGTGACGCCTTATACCATGCGGCCACTGAAACGGGTTGTTGTTTGTTGATTGAAATAATGTTGAAATGTGTTTGTTCACGTGACATCCAGTGAGGGAGGTGCAACGTGTTCCAGAGAAACAACTATAAAAGGTGGGAGGTTGGTGTAGAATGAGCAACTTCCTGGCACGTGAATCAACCAATGAGAAGTCGGGGTGACGACATCGTTTGAAGGAGAGGACAGGACATGTTTGTCGAACGGGCCAAATGACCACCATCATTAGCGACAATGATGGTCATTATCTTCTGTCCTTTGTTACCCCCACACCCCTCTCCTTTCATTATCCTGCTATCCTGTAAAATGGCGGAGGAAATTTGGTATGGAAGGGATTCAAGATAAAAAGGTCCATGTTTTTTTTTTTCAGTTTTCATAGCAAACAATTGTTTTAGAATAAATAAATAAAGATTGTCCCAGTAGAAACCTAGAGTTTAATTTTCTACACACAGTGATATCAACAGTTGTTGAATATCTGTCATGAGCATAGCGGCATTAGATGGGGAACTTTTTAAATTGAAGAGAAAATGTTGTCATTAATAAAATTCCAGGACACCCTTGACAACTACTATTGATATCACCTCGTGAAGAAAATTAAACCCTTTGTTTCTAATAAATAAATATTTTAATTATTTTGAACAAACAAATTTTTTGTTAAAAAAAACTGCAAAAGTTTGCCTTTAGCTCATAATTTCCATCTTAAGGGCACCACATACATGAAGGAATTTTTTTTCATCGCATCTTACTACCTGTTCATGTTATACGAGTACACATGTATTAATTGCTCTAATGGGTTAAGATAGGGAAGGAAGAATTTTAGAGGTAATTTACCCGCATTTTCGTGGAGATAGAATGGGAAAACATTCAGGGAAAACCACTCTCAGTACACCAACCAGGATTTTAACCCCGATCTCTCCGTCTTCAGCAGTTCCAGTCTATTGCGAGAGTGATGCCTTAGACCATTCGACCACTGAAGTGGGTAATAACATAAATAATAATAATAATAATATAGTAAAATGTTATCAATGTTGACAGCAAAAAAAAAAAAGTTTGTATTTTCTAAAAGACCCTTCGTATGAGAATTGGAGTGTAGCCCCCAACACTTTTAAATACCCTAGCAAAAATAAAATAAAAAGCCTATTGGGGCCGGGGTTTGGGTCAGGCACTAGAAGGGTTAGGTACACTTCCACAAATTACCACTCCCCTGGGTACATAGGGAAGAAGGACGTCAGCGCCCTTTTGACGCGAGCAAACATCGGCCAATGGTCGGTCTGTGGAGGAGGATATGAAGACACCTTCTGGGAGGTAGATGAAATTTCAATATGCGCCTGACAAGAGAGTCCCCTTCCCCCTAACCCTATGGTTTATTCCTGTTAAATGTTTCTTTTTGGCGGGAGAGGAAAAAAGTACCCCTGACCACGCGGTTTCCTCCACTTTGTGATATCGATACCTCGATTACTTTAGCCAACGCTAGGTGCACGGCGTCGGTTGTTAAAGGGGTTACACATTTAAGAGCGTGCATCACATGCCCATCAAATCAGTAGTACAGTCGTCTAGAAATCGTAAATCTACACCAACATTATTACACGTGGATCATTTCTGATTCAATATTAGTGGAGATAAAGAGTTAATAGAAGTGCCTAATACTGAACATTGTTGAAATATTAAATGATATCTGGATAAAAACTGCATTAAAAAGGCCGTTTTTGACCATTTTAGAATGGCTTCACATACAAGCACTGTGCACAAATCTTTATTCTGTCATAACAGGGAAATACTGTAGTTATTAACAAGAAACTTTGTCGCTTTGTCCCCCATCGTCACCGCGGAAAATGTCGAGTAATTCTTTAAATACGAATACACTGCATCCATTTATGTCATATTTTATTTTATTTTATTTTTAACTACCATACCTCGCGCGAGCCGGGAGTTGAACTGGGCCTGCTCTGATGCACGTTCTTAAGGGTGATCCAAAACTGAAAACCTTTCAAATGTATAGAGTAGTATGATTGCCAAACCCTTCCTTCACCTCTGACAAGACGTGTATTAATCACAACTTGTGAATGTGTGGAATGTCAAGCCTCCACCGTGGTTCGGATTCCACGTTAAACTGTAGGTCCTCCATTTCATCTCACAATCACCCTACCATTACACATTAGCGTAAATGCGTATAACCCAAATGGGTAGTAATAAGCGGTTCTAATGATAATAATAATAATAATAATATAGACTAGTAGTTCTGTGAACAGTAGACCTCGCTCCCACCATGTTACTATGGTTACTGAAATGTTACTAGTAGTTCTGTTCTTGCATTAAAAACATGTAAGTAGACTTGGCAACTCTCGTTTAATGTTCGGAAAGGCCCAGCAATTCTTGGCTGAACTATAGCTACAATACAAGCCTAGCTAGCTGTTTAAGGACGTGGCTCACACTCTTTATTCAAATGACTGTCCTAGAGAGAGATAAAAAGCAAAGAACAAGCTTTCAACCAACCCCTCATCATCATCAACAACTCACGGATAAAGAAATAAAATAAAAATCATTTACACGAAGGAAGGATGAGGGTAACTCGACAATAAAGTCCTGACAAAGTCCACCGACCTTGTGGGACCTTCTAATGGAAGAGAAAATATCACCCGACATCTATATCTGGCATTCATGTCCTTGTTGTCTGTGTACATAGGAAGAATACGGGGATCATGTTAAAATACTGAGGGGGGAGGGGTGGTTTAAAGGAGAGGTTTGGGGTAGCATGACACGAAGGAATGGACTCCATACATGCAGCTGGGTAGTATAGACTATTACACCCGTATAAAGCTGTGATCTGTACCCGCGGGGAAGGGAGGGAAAATCAAGGATATATTGACTAGTTTGTGTTAGCAAAATTAACCTTAATTCCCCACTAGAGTTTGACCCAAAATATCTTTGTCAAAGTGGTCCAGGGGAGCGGCTCAACCTGGGGTACGTGAATACATCATTTGACATACATACATACATACATACATACATATATACATACATACATATATACATACATACATACATACATACATACATATATACATACATACATACATACATACATACATACATACATACATACATACATACATACATACATACATACATACATACATACATACATACATACATACATACATACATACATACATACATAATCACGCTGTTCCCTTGCTGGATAGGCAAGAAACTGTGCATATATATAAAAAAAGCACAACTAAATCCACCCTCACTAACTTTCTCCACACTTCCCTATCCTTGCATACTCCCTTCGCTTCAACAACATACATACACTGAGTCATACATGCTCTTTTATTCTTAAACCTCTCAATGTTTCTCTTTTTGCACACATTCATCTACAACATTTAGCCACATTTTACATGTCCTACTCCTTCCTTTTGATCCACACACTCTACCTTCATATATTTGCTTCGTCACTCGATCCATACTCACCTTCTCAACATAACCAAACCAACGTAACACGCTTCTTTCTCATTAACCTATTGGATTCCCTTTCAAACAGCCGGTGACTGTGATATCAATGTTAACTCTTAGTAGCCTATACTATCCACACGTCCATGACAGACTCTGCCTTAAAATATGAGTCAAGAATGACCTTGAACACGGGATTTCTCCTAGATAGCTCAGTGGTGGAACATTGTAGTGTTAAATCAAAGTTCCATTTCCTGGTCTCTGTGTCATTTTTGAATGGATTCAAATATTTGTATTTCTCATTTAAAATATATTATTCTGGATGTTGAGTAATTTATTTTATATACAGATTACATTAATATATAATAAACTAAACTTACTCAATGCTCCAACAACTTTGAGGGGCATAAAGCTGATGATAAATTATATCTGGGGGTACGCGAGCCAAAAATATTGAATATCACTTATATAAAGCACAGGTTCTTAAATTGTATCTCACGACCCCTCCGAGGGTCGCAACAAATATTGTTCATCGTGATTAAATTTATTATTTTTATATAACTATTGAAATTATAATACACTAAGCGTATAACCCGAACGTTTAGTAAGACGCGGTGCTAAATAAAATATATATAATACACTAGAGTCTAGAAATACAACATTTCATTCTATATTAGTCTAGTTTTATTGCAGAAATAAACGTCTGGCATAATTACACGAACACAGAATTTTAATAAACATTCGTATCATTGATTAGAGTGTAAATCAGGGATCTCCAAACTACGGCCCGCGGGCCACACCCAGCCCGCTACAAGATTATATCCGGCCTGTTCCAAGATTTTATCAAAAAACAAATTAATTGTTTCTCTTCGTTATTTATTAACCACACAGTTTATTTGACATGTCCAATTTATGTCCGCACGCGTGCTTCCCCCCATCACACCAAGACAGAATGCTGTCGGAATTGCAAACCCTCACTTTCAGTCTCAGGCGCCATTACTTATACCGACAACAGAACGGCTTGGCTGTGACGATTTTTAGCTAGTTCCAAGTCTCCCGGCAGAGGGTTATCAAAGGAAAGTTCCGAAAGATGTTACCTAATTTAAAAACAAGTAATTATATTGACTAATAATTATTATAAATATAATTTATTACATATAAATTGATTCATTTCTCACAGAGAAGAATCAACGTCAATCACTTTGATCAAACGCTGACCGGCCTTGGAAAGTGGCATTTTTTTACAGACGTGACCAGCCATATGACTTGAATCTAAATTTGCACTTTGAAACAAATTTGATTTATGATCTATTTGCACATGTCAAGGCATTCAGGGCAAAAATAATGCTACTTGAAGAACAGGTGAACATCACTTTGGCCCGCAAAAATGTGTAAAATATATTATGGGGCCCACATAGCAAAATGTTTGGAGACCCCTGGTGTAAATGAAACCCAACGTAACTTAATTAGGGAATTACTGCCGCGGTCGCTAGTGGTTTTCTCTTATGAACTGGAGTCACGGATGGAAAAAAGTTAAAAATCTGTGGTATAAGGCATCACTCTCGTATACTCCACTGAGAGAATCAAAGAGGGCGATGGGGAAGTGAAGAATATGAGGTTATTCACAGGTTGTTTCCGACGTGAGAAACTCTTGGCGAGACTGTACTGGTAAACTACCCCTCCCAATCAGTACCAAACTTTACCTAGTAAGGTGGGAGTGGATGTAGGGGACGCGTGAAAAGGTATTTGTTTTTGAAGTTTTCATGGTAAACAATTTTTTTTCAAGGTAAAATTAATAAAATATTTCTCCGGTATATACGTTTAGTTTAATTTTCTTCACATGCTGATATCAATAGTTTGTTGAACACGAGGAGAAAAAGTTGTCATTAAATTCAAGACATCCTTGACAGGTATTTCAACAATTACTGTTGATAAATTACCATCATGTGAAGAAAATTAAACTACATGTTTCTACTGGAGAGATATTTAATTTATCTTGGCAAAAAAAAAAAGTTTATCTCGTTATCCCTGCCATCAATAAACATACATTATTTCATGTGTGGTTGGTAGGACTGAAGGGTGTGGGAGTGTGAAGGGAAGAGATGACCAGTGACCAGTACAGTCACGTCAACTATAGGCTACCCTGGCAACAACCCATGAGCCGTGCCTTGTAAACCAAACCAGACCAGAGGAAACAGACGCCTCTGTCCACGTGACCACTGGCACGTGTTGTGATAAGGTGGTTAGGTAAGTGTTACAGGTTTTAAGGTGGTTAGGTAAGTGTTACGCTGGTATAGTCATGGGTTTACAGAGTCTACTGGAGATAAGCTTGTTTGAAGAAGCGGTAATAAAGGTAGCCGGTATATTCGCGGGCTATTATTTCTTGATGCCACGCCCCCCTTTAGGCCGGGTTGGGGGAAGGAGGGGTGAGACATTGATACGGGGTACAGTATAGCAGTATAATAGTGGATAGGTCTCTCAAGTGGCAGGCAAGCAACTCTACACCACCCCGCGGTGTAGGTTACAGGAGTATTGCAGACAACTGGGGCTCCATACACTGCTAGCTGGTACAGGCTGTCACGGAAACACAGTCCTAATTACACATTTACCCGATCGGTGGTAGAATGGATTAACGCGTTGTTCTCGTGTAGTGTATCCACATTTGCGTGGAGGGAGAGTGTAAAAACCATTTAGTAAAAATCACCCTCAGCACACCCAACCGGGGTTCAAACCTCAATATCCCCGACACAGGCAAATTAGACCATATGTATCTGACGTTAAATCCGCGTGCCCACCTATGTAGCTATATATTAATAGTTATACGATGTTATGTATTTAAAATCAATAATTGTATTTTAATTATTTAAAAAATTATTTTCTCATATGTTTAATTTTGTGGGTTAGCGAAATACTCGAAACAGTATTTATAAAAATTATACAAATATAAGTCCCTAAGTTCTAGTAATTAAAGTGATAAATAAAATATAGCACAGTTTGAAATATTTATAAGTAGGCATATATATATATATAGCACCTCGTCTTACTATCCAATCAGGCTATACACTTACATAGACCTACTAATTAAGCTAATGGTTTTAGGGTTTAGAAAGATTATATTTTTAGGAAGTATACCCGAGTTTTCGTTGAAGGAGAGTGGAAAACCATTTTGGATAAACCATCCTCAGTATATTCAACCGAGATTTGTACCCTGACCTAGTTTACTGCAAGAGTAGCGAGGTAGACCATGCGGCTACCGAAGTGGATTATATTGTGTGTGTATATAACTATAGGCAGAATAGTAAAGCAGACAAGGGGAGTGGTCAGTTTTGTTTCGCGGACCGTAAGTTGGCAAACCTTGCTCTAGATAAAATGTGATTGTATATTATTTTCAGTTTATTTTGTTTTGAAAGTGTTGTGACGTACCCCAAATTGTAACATTGTGGTACCCGAATCCTGAAAGCCCGCACGGATAATATACTGCGCCCGTGATTTATGGGTCATCCTGTAGAAGACAATGTACCCCCAACTCCACGATAATATTCAGGGGGTATCAAAGAGAATAAGGGGTGGGGGGAGTAGAGGAAGTGGTACCTAACCATTACCTCTGACTATATTCTAAAAGCACGTCATTTAGGCCCTACTGTAAAATTACACCACTTTTATCAAAGCGATTAGCGTATAACCTGAATGGTTAGTAAGACGCAGCGCTAAAAAAAAAAAGCTATTCTACAATAGAAAGGACATTTTGACGAGGCGAATCAAGGCGCACACCAAACTAGGATAATACATATAATTGTTATCACGTTTTTTTAAACAACCCCATTTGACAATAGAGTCGTATAACAATAGGAAATAATGATTTTATTTTAGGAATAATAGGTAATTATATTTTTTTATTGTAAGGTTTTCGATATTTTTCAGGGCTCACTAGCTATTTTAGATGTAATTTATTTTTAGTGAATAAATATATGAAAATAGCTCCATTCGTAGGAGTGTTTTTTTAGCACGGCATCTAACTACCCGTTCGGATTATACGCTTATATAATAATTACGATAGGGGTTTTAGGGATTAAGAAGGTTATATCAATACGAAGTGTACCAGCATTTGCTTGTAGGAAGAGTGGAAAACCATTTAGGAAAAACCACCCTCAGTAACCCGACCTAGATTCGAACCTCAATCGGCAGTATAGTCTACTGCGAGATCAGCGCCTTTTGACGGGATCACGATCAACTTAACTTTAATTTAACGTAACGTTCACTTAAGGTTAACTTAACTTAAGAAAACAGATGTGTGATCACGATTCACGTAACTTAACGTAACAACTTGAGTCAAACATATGCATTCTAGAGTACCTATGTGTTTTGATCTGTGATTTGTACCAACTTATTTGTAAAGTCTGTGAATGTTCACTATTTTCTATCAATATAATAAATATATATTACAAAACTTTTTTTGATTAATTTGGCTTTCCTATTTTAGTTTAATTATTTTGTTTCAATGTTCGATATCTAGAACTTAAACTTGGTCATAAAACCAACAAATTAATTACTAAATAGCCCTGCAGACGTCACTCGCACAATGATTGGCTGGATAAATCATGTGATACCCTTCATGCAACGTTCACTTAACGTGAAAGATCTCCCAGGACATCTATTACGTTAAGCTAACTGCATCTAGATCGCTTTCATTTAAAAACACGAGAAGAGCCTTTACGTTAAGTTACGTTAAGTGAACGTTAAGTTGTCCGTTATCCCGGCATTGGACTATTTGGCCACCGAAGCGGGCTGTTGCAGTGTTACTTTGATTGATTACGTTATGCCTCTGTCTTTTAGGCTACACCATATTGGAACAAAGCAAGGTAGGCTTTATACCTTCAAGATGTACAGAAAGTATCTTATATTTAATATATATAAACTTATCACTGTGACAGGTGAAACCCATATCTTACCAATGACAGATTTTTCTAACATGATGGGAATCGAACCTGGAACAATTAGCTCAATAGCGAGAAACTTTCCCGACTGAACCAAGGGATTAAAGCCCCTGAAATCATTATCAAAAAACAATTGCTTCACCTTTTAAAAATATATAGAGGCCTAAGCTATTACAAAAAGAAACTAAAATATATTTTTAAAGTTTCACTTGATAGAACAGCAAATTTTATTAAAGAATGGCTATTAAACGCCGTTGTGTTTTGATCCACTTTTGATTGGCCTAAAGAAGGGGAGACCAATCTCTCTATAACTCCGCAGGGATTCTTACCCCACATGACGTCACAGAGCTCAACTAGAACTATCGAGTTACACTTATCTACACGGAAACTTTTTTTTTTTTTTTTGTTCGTTGAGCCCAGTGAATCGTAAATGATCTGCTTCAATCTTTGTTATATATATATAGATTTTTTTTTTGTGTGTGTGAAATGGATGAGGTGGTTTCTTTTAAAACAGCACCCCTTGTCTAGCTATGATTGTAGGTGCCATAGTTTGTGAAGTGATTGTCTTCATTGTGTAAACAAATGGGGGCTTGTCGCAAAATTTAACCCATAACGCTGCTCTAGAAATGAGAAGTATTTCACAGACCTTGCAAACGATTACATCATTATTTATTTTTTTCGCCTCGGTAGGTAGCTGATTTTATGTTCTACGACAGGAAACCAATTTCGTTTCACTCGAGAGGTTATCTTAACCAACCAGCCATAAGTTCTTGCGGTTGGTCTGTGATTGTCATGTTATTGTCTCAATGGCTGGTTGGCTACCAGCTTCACAGAACGGTAAAACCCCTTTAGAGCAAACCCCGGTAGTCAGAATATTCCAAATAATCCAAACACATTTTTCGGAAAATGGGGGTGGGGGGGGTGGGGGGGGGTGGAATCAAGTCAAATGAAATATATATATTTTATTGTTTAACAAGCTCAAAGTTAAAAGAGAATTGTAATAAACAGTGATATCTGATAATAAATGCTTAGTATTTTCTGTACATGCTGTAGTCAACACAATGTTTTTCTTGTAACTAAATAATGGCAGTTGACCTACATATTACTTGTTATACATAAGTTAAATGAATGAAAATTTTACTAAACTCATTAACCTGTAACTTAAAATTCGTGAAAATACTGTATCTCCGTATTTTCACTCTAAATCAGAATTTTCACTAATCCGAACAAGCTCCGGACCCAATCAGTTCGGATTAACAATATTCTACTTTATATGAAAGACTATAACCTTTCCTGTAGTATGTTTTCAATTTTATTTAGTTTGATCTTGAAAAATATGTTTTGTATACAATAGATTTTTAGGCGTATTACAGTTAGGCCAAATATTCCTGTTAAGACTTGCGTTTAAAAATATCCGCGGTGATCCCACATTACAATTGGACCACAAGATCTCTATTGGGAATTATAAACATGGCGTACTACGACTCGGCCCCGGCTGTTGTGGCGCTATATTTAGGGTGGCTGTAAATGTTTTCTCAAACTGAGCGAAAAACATCAAGTGATTGATAGTAAGTCACAACAAAATGCTAAACTAATATAACCTAGTCTAAGCTAATATAAGGCAAAAAAATTGGTGGGGTCGAACTCATATACACCCGCGATTCTATTTTCTGTTATAGTCCTCCTGGTCAGGGATCTTGGCCCAAATAGGCTATGACGATAATCCTCCTGGTTAGTGATCGTGGCCCAATTAAGCTATGATGATAATCCTCCTGGTTAGTGATCGTGGCGCAACTAAGCTATAACGATAATCCTCCTGGTCAGTGATCGTGGCGCAACTAAGCTATGACGATAATCCTCCTGTTCAGTGATCGTGGCCCAACTAAGCTATGACGATAATCCTCCTGTTCAGTGATCGTGGCCCAACTAGGCTATGACGATAATCCTGCTGGCCAGTGATCGTGGCGCAACTAAGCTATGACGATAATCCTCCTGTTCAGTGATCGTGGCCCAACTAAGCTATGAACGTTTGGGACAAGGGGTCCCGTAGCCCAACTGTTACTCACCGAGATTTTTCACATTTAATTTGGAACGGATTTTAAAAATAGACAAACACACATCAGTATCTTTTAAAAACATTTGTAAAAAGTTAGTAAGGCTAGACTAATACAATCATGGGAGAAATCAATCAAATGAATTATAATAAATAGATTAGAAAAGCTGTTAATGAAGTTAATGTGAAAATTTCAACAACCACAATACATTAATTACAATTTGACACAATAAATAAATGAATGTCATAAAAATGAACATTAGCTTGAAAGCCCTGGTTAAGATACAAAACAAATTAACATAATTTAAAACATATCAAACAAAGTAAAATACTTAATTATGCTAACGCAAGTGAATAAATATTATTTCCTTGAAAGTAAATACAAAGAGACGTTATATTATTTTATTATTTAGATCTGTGTGAATGACGTTAAACGATTAGCCAATATTTGATTGATTTATTATTATTAATTATTATCATTATTTAAAATAATTACACACCAATTTTATTACGAATGGGCGTATTTGGCAGTTATAAAAATTACTGGATTTACTTTCACATATTCATGCGCCAAGTCATGTGACCGAAAGCTGTCAATTTTGATAGATATTCACAACACTTAAATTATAACATTAATAATATGGTAAAACTTTATAAATTTTGATCTAAAAAAAATATGTCTATTTCTACTTTCTCGTACCCTTCGGATATAGAAAGTATTATTATTATTATTATTATTATTATTATTATTATTATTATTATTATTAGCACCGCGTCTTACTACCCGTTCGGGTTATACGAACTTACGCTAATGTGCAATGGTATGGTGATTGTGAGATGAAATGGAGGACCTACAGTTTAACGTGGGATCCGAACCACGGTGGAAGCCTGGCATTCCTCACATTCACAAGTTGTGATTAATACACATCTTGTCAGAGGTGATAGAAAGTATTGTGATCGTCAAAAACTCGAACTCAAGATTTTTATGGATGTCAACGTTTCATGATCCTCTGAACCTGAAAAAGTATTGTTTCTTTTTTCATTCCATCTGTGTGTCCGTCTAGGACTAAAGTCGAAACCATTTTACTGATCGAGCTAAAAATTGTCATCCAGGGTTTCCATAAGGCTCCTCAGAGGGTTTTTTGGAATTAGATATTTAACCCTAAAATTAAGGGTGGTTTATTTAAAGGAGAGAAAAAATGATTTTCTCAAAATCTGCTCAAATTAGTTTTACAAAAATTAATATCCAGACATGTTTGACATTACAAACAAAATGGTAGCTCTTATTTGCCCATAAATATTAATTTAAAGGTGTTTTACATAACCGTAAATATCCCATTTTGATCGTATCTCCGCAGCAATTTGAGAAAGGACATAACTTATCATTGTAAAGTTGTAGAGCTATTAAAAATAAGCAACATTTTTGGTCTATCTAAAATATATTTTTATAAAACCAATAGTTTCTGTAATACTGGCAAATATCTTTTTTTTAACTCAAGTTTGGGAAATAGTGGTATGTTCTTTGGTGAAAAGAGGTATTTTTTTTCTCAACATGTTTCTGAAACAATTTTTTGTTGGAATGTTTCTGCAGCACTATCTATTATTTCGTTTCACATATTTTACTAGTTTTTAGTAAATGTCTCAATTTTCATACAAAGGAGAGAGAAATTCTGTGCGTTGCAACCATATCATTAATTATATTTAAAACCTGCTTCGGTGGCCGCATGAGTCAAATGAGCTTATCTCACAGTACACTAGACTGCTTATGACGGGGATATCGAGGTTCGAATCTCGGTCGGGTGTACCGAGGGTGGTTTTACAAAATGGATTTTCATTCTCCCTCCACGCAAATGTGGGTACACTTTCCTCTGAGTATAACCTTCCTAATCCCTAAAACCCTCAACGTAATTATTATATAAGCGTGTAACCCGAACGGGCTATAAGACATGGTGCTAAAAATATATATATATATATATACCTATTTAGGTGCTTCAAATATTCATTCGTAAGAAAGCCAAGGTAGAGCCACTGATCGGAGGACACGTTGAAGATATAACAGTATAGCTCATAAACAGAATGATGCTGCGAGTGACAAGTGATTTGTTTAATTCCCACTCTTAGGATTGTAAATTGGTCGAGAGCCATTGAGTCGCATCGGAGGAACATTGATGGAAGCAGCTTCGTAGCTACTCAATCTTTCCCACGGGTCTCTTCATTCATACAACACAAGAATCAGCCCCCCTCTCCCCACACACACACACCCCTCTGCCCTTCACATCCACGACCTGATGGAGAGAGAAGAGAAAAAAAAATGGTCAGGAAAAACAAACACACTCACCCCCGTTGGGAAGGACAAAAAGAGGATGAAAAAAAAATTATAACATCGAGCAAAGAGAATATAAGTTTGTGTAGAGGTAGAACATACATTTTATTACACGGGGGGGTAGCAGGGGAGTGAACAAACATGGGGGGGGGGGGGGGAGGAGACGATACTTTTTGACTTCATTGTTCAGATACTTATTTTGGGGACTGTAGCGGGGGTATTTTAAAGGGAGTGGAAGGGAACAAGACTTTTTAAGGTCCAATATTTTCGATATAAATTATTTAGTCAAAATAAAATATAACTCCAGTAAATACCGGTGCCTAGTTTTAGTTTAATTTTTTTACACTTAATAATATCAACAGTCAACCTCGGTGGTATTGGGGTAAGGTGCTTGACTCAAGACCAAATTATCGTAAGTTCAAACCCATCCGGGGTCGACGGAATGTTGCTTTATCGATAAAAATCTGTAACACAACTTTCTTCGGAGGGTAAGTAAAGCCGTCGTTCCCATGTCGATTGTGGGTTGTAAAAGAATCCTGGAAGGTATTTGAAAATACCTTCCCCGGCAAAATCGGTAGGCCCTTTCGCTATCACTTATAGAAGTTCTCGTGGCTGACATAATCAGTCGGATAAAAAAAGTGCAAGTTAAATACCTTAAATAAATAAAGTAATTAAAATAATCTCAACAGTTATTGAATAGTTAGTCATGGCCATCAATCACATAATTTGACAGAGACTTTTGTTCCTTCGTTTAAAAAGTTTCTGGTTACCATTAATTACATCCATTCTCTTTCTAGATGAATACTGGTGCATTTATTTTAAAATCTATCCCAATCATTTTGTGATTATCTGCGGTAAACCGGCACATTTATGTTGGTGCCGATGTTTTCTACTGTAATGTAAGGTCTGCTCATGTGGGATGGGTGTTCTGTCCGAATTACAGCCAGGCGAACCTTTTTTACCTTTCTACTTTTTGATTTTTAACGTCCTTTTACATATTATTCTTCAAAAGGATGTTGATGTATTTCCTTGAAATCCACCTTTACTATAGGTCTAGTGTGTTCATACATGACTGACGTTTACTAGTATGTCAAACTGGCTTCAAGACGAGTACCTCTAAAAAATTGACTCGTGTAGATAAGTGAATATTAAAAAAAACTATTAAAAAGTAAATCCGCTTCGGTGATCGAAGGCTCTGCAATGGACTGGACTGCCAAATATGGGGTGATTGGGGTTCGATAACCGGTCGGGTGTACTGAGGGTACTTTTTTTCCTAAATAGTTTTCTATTCTACCTACGAGCAAATGTGAACACACTTACTCAAAATTCAAACTACCTCATCTCTAACACATTAACGTAATTAATATGGTCCAATTTTCATGTGAGGAACCTTAGCTGGCATTTAAAAATGTTACCAGAACTAGTTTCACGTATTCATGCGTCAAGTCATGTGATCTCCAGCTGTCACTTTAGAGATATATTATTTATTTCATATATTATTTTTCTAAACCGACTGATTATATCAGTGCAAGAATAATAAATTAACTTAAATCTAGTACTGACACAGCACCCAGCCCCCCATCCATTGATTAATCACTGTGAAAGGAGAAACCCATATTTCACAGGTGATACATTTTTCGACCATGCTAGGAATCGAACCCTGGACTCTTAGCTCATTAGACCAAAACGCTACTGACTGAGCTAAGGGGTTGGTAAGATATTATTAATACCTATAAAAATAACAACAATAATGTTGGAAATATTATCAATGCTGGCCACAAAAATACTTTTGTATTTTATAAAAGGCTGTGAATTTTGCCCGAATAAGAGGCGGCGCTAAAAAAAATTTAGTGACAAGTTTAGTTTTTATCCCCATTTGGACCCCGCGCGGAATGAAAGGGTGAGGCGGGTCAGGGCCAGGGAGACCCAAAGTATGGCTGTCGTCAAAAATACTCCTTCCCCCCCACCCTCCCACCTGGACCTCCTTCTCGACACTCCAACCAGCAGTGGCGCCCCGGGGTCGGAGCGAGGAACCCACTCGAGAAGAACAAACGAACATCGTTTTTGTTTTGGTAGCCTGGCTGGGAGAAGTTGACCCAAGTAGGTGGCGCCACCGAAAGTGAAGTCTTCCTCACTTCCGGTTGCTGTATTTTGAAACTCTCTTGGATGCTGCGCTTACGAGAAGGGTAACATTTGGCTGACAGGTAGGTTAAGGTTGACGTCGCCAGTACCTCCTGAGCTTTAAGGGGGGGATTTCCCTGCGTGAGGCTTGGATAACGTTTCTTAGTTGTTGTTTTTATACCACCAATTCTTGGTACCCCTCTCATGGTATGAACATGTAATGAGGATGGAAAAAGAGAGACCGCCAAATAGAATTATGAAAATGAAGTTTATTGGAAAAAGACCGCAAGTGAGGCCAAGAAATAGATGGGAGGTGCAGATAAGATAAAGTGTGCAAGTGAGAGGAGAGGAATGGAAGCAATTAAAGGAGGGAGAATGGTGGAAGGATAGAGGAAGATGGAGGCATTTTACTAAACTGACCCAGCTACAGTATGGAAACAGTTGATGATGTCTTGGTACACCTTCAGGTTTTACGCACACCTGCTTCGGCGGCTGCACGCGTTTAAAGCTAGATTCACACGTTCGCCAAAAACAGAAAGCAGAATTTACTAGAGTGGCACAGCAATTCACACGCTGTATGTTGACCCATGATGCATTGCAACGCTAGCTTAAAACAGCTGATTATCAACATACTTTATTTTCTAATAGATATACATATATTTTAGATCATTCTTGCAATGGATGTTTTCAAACTAAAATGCCATGTCGTGGCCCAATCCATTACATCGATACACACGCTTTACACTAACGGGTTATTTCAAATCTCCTCGCAACGGCCAACGAAGCTGTGTCTGCTTGCTATTAGCTCTACAGCGCATGCGCTGCTATGCATACTGATTTGAGATGGCTGGTTTTGATATTTGACTGGCTCCCCCGTGCCGAAGATCTCAGACAGAGCGGAAAAACTAGAGATAAGTGAACTTCAGTAGAACAATTCGCGCCGATGATTCGGATATCTTGTGATTGGA